>JBBPKI010000471.1:0-23470 GCA_038089155.1 Nevesoporus exiguus
GGACTTCCACCTTGATCAACGGTTCGTCTGTTAGTGTCAGTTACCAGTAGGATCAGAAGTTTGGTGTGAGGAAGTACCGTAGTAGCCGAAAGCTGTGTTTTGTGTTGCATCATCGGCAATGACCACCGTCACGCTCATCTGCTTCCGAGCGGCGTATTTGCTAGCATGAGGTGTTAGAGCAGAGGTCGGGCAAACATTTGGCGTCGGTTCCGAAAGTCGCTGTGAAGCATGAACAACCAAACACTGATTTCAATTTCCTTCGACAGGTTTTCCCTCACTATCAAGCATTCATGGATATGGGAAGTTGATCCGAAGCGACTGGACGGTGGTTACTCGTTATGCAGAGGTGTGATAATGGTCTTGGTCGCCTCACCCGGCCCCCGCGTCATTTTCACATATTCCCATTGTGCTTCTGAGCCGTCTAGGCCCTGAATATGTTGGTGCAGCTACTATGATCCCTATCAATCATACGTTCCCTACTTTAGCATGTGTTGGTTGTGGGACTAACCAGGTACGCGGTTGACCAGGAAAGTGGTACAGTAACCGATACAGTGGTAGACTTGCATAGTCTCCTCTTTCTACTTTCATGTTTTTTTTTTCTTCTCATGATCCACCGCATGCCAGTCCACGTCCCTGTTTTTCATTCTTCCCTCGTTCTCCATGCATCATCGCTTGGCTGTGAGTGTAATTCCAGGACCCGAAGGTGGTCCAGGTCCGTGAAAATTCATGCTTACCACCCACACCCATGGTTCGTACTTTATGGCTGTCAGTTTTCCTTTTAAATCCCTTTATTACACCCTCTTCTTCGCACTGTATTGACGGTATACATTGATAGCCCCCCTTACATCTGGACGCCATGCTTTCATGACATGTGCAATGCAAATCAGCAAACTCCTTCAAGTTTCAATTTCCATACTGAGAGTGCTGGTTGTAGCGCTTCTTTCAGGGAAGTTGCCGGTTATCGTTGTTTGTGTCTTCAGAGGACCCCTCCTTGGTGTTTGCCCTTGGTGGACATTTGAATATTGATAATGTCCAGGTCACTTGCGCCTGTCCCAGGAGACTGGCCATCGGAGCCACTGTCCGTATCCGGACTCGCCTTTACAGTAAGCAAAGCAGAGATTAAGATGATGCGTCACCTCAACGTGAACGCTTTACATGAAACTCTGATCGGACGCGGATGCCAGGGAGCACACGGGTTACTATAGGAACTGTGTTGGCTGAGACTATTCGCGAGCTATCTAGCAATCCAAAGCTGCCACTGGTGGTTTCAGGGCTGAAAGTGACTTTGACAGGCACCCTCATACATGACGTCCATGTCTCCGCATGTGAAACACGGCAAGCAGTAGTGACCTCAAGAACGTATAAAAGCACGAGACCGCGCTGCACATTCGATGCTAGCTACTGACCTGTATTGCTCATTTGTAACTACCGTTCCTTCAAACTCACTATGCGCTTTTATTTTACCCTCGCACTCAGTTCATTCTTCGTTTTCGTAGCTCAGGCAGATCGCCATCACAAGCAACCTGGCAATGCCCCCTCAGATAGAATCAAATACAGCTACAACTGGGCTGGTGCTGTATGGGATGAGGATGATGTGTGTCGTTCATCTCTGGATCGTGCCTCCCCGGTTTCATTTCATTTTTTTTTCGACAGGGGACTTTCACTTTCGTCACCGGCACCTTTACCGTTCCCATTCCCTCAGGTTCGAGTGGCTCTGTTGCCTCTGCTTGGGTCGGTATCGACGGTAACTCGTGCCATAATGGTGGTCTCCTTCAGGGTGGAGTTGACTTTGTGATCAATGATCAAGGTGAAATACTGTACAATGGTGAAGGGACATTAAGTTATGCATTCATGATCTATCTGACTCGCTTGTAGCGTGGCATGGGTGGTACCCCGACTTGCCGCACTACTTCGACCTTCCCGTCTCTGCCGGGGATGTCATCAGGGTCAATGTCACTTCGTCTTCCCGGACGTCAGGTCACGTCACAATCGAAAATTTTACCAAAGGTCTTAGCCTATCCGAGCGCCTCACATCTACTCATAAGCTCTGCGGGAAAAACGCAGAGTGGATTGTCGAAGATTACCCGGATGATAAAGGCAACCTATTTCCTTTTGCCAACTTTGGCACTGTCGTCTTTACGGATACCATGGCCTCTGGCCCCAGTAGGACTTACACGTCTGATGGGGCCGCCATCATCGACATCCAGCAGAACCATGAAGTTCTGACCTCCGTCACCATCAAAGGGTCTTCCGTCACTGTTAGCCGGTAGAAAAGTGGACTGGCGGGGGCTGTTCGTCATGAGGAGGTACGATAGGTCCATTCGTTTTCTTCAGTGACCGTTCGTGACTGACATACTGTCCAGTGCGTTACCATAGCACGTATTGGATCCCGAAGAGGGCTCTTACTCGGACATTTGCATTCGTCAAAACGGACAGTTTCCGAGCGCAGAGCGTTTGAACTGTAGTTGTAGTAAGTAAACCCAGTGACTGTCGGTACATGTGTAACGTGCTTGCCAATTTCATAGCCAGTAAATTCGCATTGTAACGTATATAAGTACGTGTAAAAAAGTCAGCCGAATATATGTAGACGTACGTGCGTGCTTGAAGCTAAGCTTAGTCCTCGTCGAACAGAATGTACAAAGCTGCAGCCTTGCACGCCTGAACATCTAGAGACTCCACGTGCCACTCGCATTCTTTTGTCCACCGTGCCCCAAAACTACGAACCGTGGTCCTATGGACGACAAGTTATCTTTCGTGTCACAAAAAGCAGCAGGCCCGCTAGCAGTCGTACTTGAACACTCACACTGCGAGCTTACCCGTAAATTGCTTGTTCTAGTGTGACTTCTGGGACCCCTATGTTGCCTCAGATTGGATTACCCGTCTACTCCCTCAGCCCACTTGGCAGGGGACCCCTATGGTCCCAACTTCGTCGTTCGCTTTCACCCGTTCGCGTTAGTCTTGGACCCAGCCCGTGTGCACGCGCACTTTCAGTTCAAATCAGCCCTATTCAGACTCCTGTTGAAGCATTCATGTGAGCCAACGCCTAGTTTACCCTCCGACGCATGCACATGCACTCCTGCATGGCTCATTTCAACATTCATTTTCCTGATCCCACGAGCGTGTGAACTGGAGGAAAATGTTTTCGTTATCGCAGTCAGTCTCGTTCGCCGATCTTGTACAGTTCTCGCTATCGTGACTTACTGCCCTCCCCACATTATCATCTCAAGCGTATCCTGTCCAGCTCGTTTTGCATTCCATGTTGTGCCCTCTGAGGCATGCATATCATCGTGCGACTCATCTGTTACGTCCACGTGAGTACTTTCGAGCTGCCCGCTAACTTTTAACCACCAAGTGTCCTTACTTTCTGTGCATCTGCTTGGGACTATTTATACTCGGTACCACTTACGTTGACTCCAACACCGTCTAGAGTCCTGGCCGAGGTTGCACATGCTGACTGTGAGTGCAGCAGTCGAAGATTACTCACTGCGCCATTTGTACCTTGAGTCTTCTCGTACCGCACCACACATTGTTCCCACCTGTGCAAACTGCAAGTCCATAAGCGTCCGTGAGTACGTGGCTATGTTAGTATGTAGAATGAAATTGTCCACGCTGATAGGTCAATCGCAACACGGCATTCAAGAAGTTACCAGTCGCCGTTATTTCAACCTTTCAGGGCCGGTTACTGGCGCTCGTCTGTGAATTATAACTTCCACGTTCAGCAACAACACAGAAGGCAAACAGCGAGCTATCACTCCACTATAGTGCAATTATATTTTTCAATTGATGACCTGTGGGCGCTGGTCCATATACCCGCTTGCTATGATCCGGTAACACGCGGGTCGAATTGGTACCTACGTAGCTTACAGGGGGCACGTAGACTGTCCAAAAACCCATGCCTGGACACCGTTAACGTCTCGGCGTGTTCGTGTACCGCCCACTTAGATATTCTGTCATCCGCCGGATTTAAGACGTAGCAACCGAGAAGCACTATCGTCATGGGAACCTGAGGCCGAGTCGACCTGGAGTTGCAATGGGACTTTTTCCACGAAGGTTGTCGGTCGCCTTCTCGCTGACCTTGATTATTCCGTGAGGCAGCGTACGGGGTGGTGTTATAGGAAGTTGGCAGCTATAGCAAGTGCCAAATTAGTGAGTACCATGCGATCTGAAGCTGGTTTTGGAGACTTGACCAACCTCCGACAAGATCAGTCCGATCGGAAAGCGCTGTTGGTTTGATGAACTCAAGGCTGGACGGGGCATCGGCGTGGAGGACATCTGAATGGTTCCAGGTGGTATTACAAGACCGTCCCTTGTAGTAATTCCCGTTCAGAGCAGCCGTCTTTCCCCCACTAGCAATGTGGTGACCTGCGGAGCGTACGCTGCGTGTTCTCCCACAGCTCCGCTGTTCTTTTAACCGCCCACAGACCACCATTCCTTCGGGCTCGCTATGCGCTTTGATCGTTCGATCCTTTCCAGCTTGTTCCTTACTTCCATAGTCCTGGCGGATCGTCGTCGTGAGAACCGTCGCTCCCGTCCCCTTAACCGCGTTGAGCAATCTACCAACGGTGCCTCTGACAGGTTCGAATACAGCACAGGCTGGGCCGGCGCTTTGTGGAATAAGGACAACGTATGCTATCCATCTCGCGGGTCGTATCCCCCTGGTCACATTCTCTTTTCTTTTTCCCGACAGGGAACATTCACTGCCGTCACTGGTACTTTCACGGTCCCAGTTCCATCGGGCACACGCGGCTCTGCTGCTGCTGTTTGGGTCGGTATTGACGGTAACACGTGCGACAATGGTCTTCTCCAAACTGGGGTCGAGCTTACTGTCACCAACGATGAACCTTCTTACCAAGGTAAAAACACAGCTAAACCATGTATCCGCAGCCCCACTCATCCTTTTTCGCGTATAGCTTGGTATGAGTGGTACCCAGACCCGGCGTACTACTTCGACGACCTCTCTGTCTCTCCTGGAGACATTATCAAACTGACCGTCTCTGCGTCTTCCACAACGTCTGGTATGGTCATGGCCGAGAATCTCAGCAGTAGTCAACACAGCACAAAGCAGATCAACTCCACTCATGCGCTCTGCGGGCAGAACGTGGAGTGGATTGTTGAGGATTTCGAGGATGGAATTGGTGACCGAGTTCCCTTTGCCAACTTTGGAACGGTGACCTTTACAGATGCTCTTGCAACCGGTACTGGGACTTACACGCCTGATGGGGCCACCGTCGTCAACATCCAGCAGAACAACCAGACCTTGACCTCTGTCGCGATCAATGCGTCTTGCGTTACCATCAACTACGTGTAGACCTGGGGAAGTGAGGAGTCGTGGTTGGCTTGTATTAGGACTATCGACCGTTTCGTTTTTCATACATGTTTTTCGCGTGCTTCCTTTTGGATGCCTTGTCCAAACATGCCATTATTTTCTTCATCGCTATTTGTAAATCTTATATCGATTGTACGCTATGAGAACTAGAGCCACTGGTGGGCCAAAGCCTGAGTGTGTATTTGGGACAATTTATATATTGTATCAGGAAGTGACATGTCCTGGCTCCCCTCGGCGTCGGCGTCACGTGCTGCGTAGGTCGCCCCTCCTTCCGAAACCGTTGAAGACCCGTTCCTCTGCCAACTAGTATACGAGACTCCATCGTTTGTCAGTTTCATCACAAACTGCACCATATTGTCCAACACACTACAATGCGGGGCGTGCTGGGCACATCAGGGCAGCTTCCTTGATTTGTTTTTTCGACCCCGCTATTAGCACGCTTCCTCGTCACTGGCACCCACGGCCATGGAGTGGCTTATGGTGCGCACGCGGACAAATAAGAAGCACAGTTCAATGGCGTTGATTTTGCTTAGCAGCGTAATTTTCTTCTCTCTCTCGAAGTACGAGTCGCGTCCGACAACGTATAGACCTGGCTTTCGAGACCGCCTACGAACACAGCTAGTGACTTCTCTATCACGGAGGTGTTTGTTCTGGCCTCGACAACCATTCAACTTTGGCCGATGAGCAGATTTCCGTGCCGGATGCATATTGGGGTTCACTCGGACGTCATGTCAGCACGCTCCTATCTGATGCTGCTTGAATTGCAGATATTCATCATAGGTGTCAGGCTGAGAATGGGTTACTCCCATCCATTGTCATGAGTGTGATGAAACAAGACTGGGGAGTCCACAGCTTACTGTCCTCATGGGCGAGTGTCATGCATAACTATCATGAAATACGCAAAAATGTTGCATGCTGGGCACGTTGCAAACTTACCGGACCTGTGGAATTGCCGGCGACCTGATGGTCCCGCTGAAACCTCCAAGTAATTGATCCTATCTGTTCGGTAGGTGCGCGTTTCCCGGCTTTATCGTGATCATCTTGCGTACCTGTGCTTTTCGGGTCGGCTCATCATTGCAGTGATGAACGGCGGCGTTCTGCTTGCCGACTATCGCCAGAACGCACTGGACCCGTACCAACCCCTCCTTTCACATGACTGGACCCCTCAATACACCACTCATAACCAGGGCCGGGTCATGAAGCAGTTCTCGTGAGTTATCCAGTGCGGGTCTCTGACTTTGATGAACGATCGGCCGGGTACTTGAATCTCTGACACGTGAATCGCATTTTCCGAACCCAGGACTCTCAGAGCCATTGCCACATGATAAGCGCGGAAGAATTTTGCAGACCGAAAAACTCACGCCTAACGAAAACCACGGCGGACTTTGACCAGCTCTCACCACCTCGCAAACGTCCATGATGCATCGAATCCAGACGCGATGTAGTAATTGAGTAGACGTCTGGCGAAAATTTTAGTGGCACCCGAAATCAGATTACAGAACCCAGGCTCGAAATGGGACAAATCCGATTGCACGATGTCAGATTACTGGCGAACACGATGAATGGAAGATCCGAGGACCGTGTTTCTGTGCGCGTGTCCATACATACCCGCAAAGTGACCCGATCGTGGTGTTGTCAACGTGGCGTCCACAAGTCTGCCTGCAGGAAAATATCGGGGTAGTGACAATGCACAGTCAGGGACACTAGGTGAGCGTCTGTGGGCGTTTTACAGACATGAGGAGTGGCCGGGAATGGGGCGCAGCACGGGGGCGTGGACACGTGCATGAGAGGGCCGTCTCTGCCAACTTCATAATCTCGGACCATAGTCAGGAGTTCAAGTGTGTGTGGATGAAGTACACGTTTCCACACAGCCGTTCTTCGCGGAGTGCTTCGATGCGATCCAGTGAGTCCCTGTGGGTGCAAAGATAGCTATCTTTGCGATGCCGATAAGAGAGACCCTCGGGCCTCCGTCGAGGAACGAGTTCAATTGAAATTTGAGGGCCAACCCCACTAGGTGAGGAGGTCTCAGCCCGAGTTTGAGGTGCACGCAAACCTTACTCATATCAATAGAGTGCCACCGTCACAAATGCAGCCTGACATTAATTACTTAGCTTTTGCCACGAGATGGTGTCCGGGACGACACGCGGCAGAAGACGGTATGTGCCAGTGGTAGTACCCTTCTTGGCAGCACCACCGGAGCTCGGCTACGAATGATGCTGATCAACAAGGTATTCCATTCCGAAGTGACTTCCCACAAGACTCGGACACGCGTATCAGTCAAATCAGACGTCATGACCAGTCGCAAGCGGGCCTCGTGCCGCATCGGGATCATTTGAGCCATTGTACGAGCCGGGCAACCTTGTCTGGCGCGAAAAAAAAACCTTAGCCACAGCCGGGGAGTCTCAAAGGGGAAGGTGAAGGCAGAACAAGGCGTCAGGGACGTCGTGATGACTACTAAGATGCGTGTGTACGGGTTGGATTAGAGTTTATCTCGACAAGGCGAGGTGGACGAGTTGCCTAAATGGTCACCAACAAACGATTGACCAAATCTGCAAGAAGGCAGGTCCCTGCTCAGCCATGTCTTGAATACATCTTTATACTACAAACGGCGCCTTGATGAGTATAAGAACGTTCACCGTCCCCGGCAACGTCCTAGACTCACAGCCTACTTCAGACAAAGCATCCCCAGCAACCTTTGTCTCCTACTCCATTAGTTCATTTCACACCAATATCCCCCATAATGTTCCAGCTTCGCCCTGCCCATCCCATCCAGACAAAAGCCATCTGGGATTCTGAAGACGCGTCTTCTGCATCCGCCATGTACTCTGCTCAGCAATCTTACCCCACGAACGTTCAGCTTCCTCGCACTCTTCAGCGCCCGCCTTACGTCGAAACACCGGCCCAGAACATCATGGCAGTCGCTCCAGAACTGGCCGGCGTCGCTATCGAGTATGTTCGTCGCGGATTGCGCGTTCAAGCCAATCAGTGGGTACTGTATATCAATTCGTGGTTCTCGTTGCTTAAGTCGTATAGGATGCTGGGTGGTATATCAGCGCTCTCGCCCTCTCACCTGCCACCTTCCATGCCCCGGTCGCAGCTACAACAGATGCGATCGCTCACCATTCCGCTCCGCGTAACTTCTCATGCAGCATCTTTCCCAACGCATGTCCTGGCTCTTTCCAGATCGTCTCCTCAGGACTCTTCTGCACTTCTCGTTCCAACCCACGCGGTTGTCCTCGCCTCCCAATGCGCGTCCCTTCCCCGTTTGCCCCCATCTTCTGTGTCTGGTCATCCAAACGCCACAGTCAGCGTCACCCTCCCTATCCTCCCGCTCTCGCTGCCTTCACCTGCTGCATTTGCGCCATTGCACATGTTCCTGTATACGCATTCCGTTGCTCAGCTACTTTCCACCCTCATCCCGGCAATTCCTTCCACCTTCCTTTCTACTCTCACGTCCCCTCAAGCTGTGAGGGGAACGCTTGCTTCCGGCCCTGCATTGCACAAGCTTTCGGCACACCTTCTCTCCTCTGCACCCGGAATGAGCGCGCTTACCAACGTCGCACAAAATATCGCCGCTGTCTGGCGTAACGCCGTCGCTCTCGGTGTACATGACCCCGAACTCTGGGATTGTCTCGATCTTGCATGGGAAATCGTACTTGGTGCGATGAATCTCGGCGCTGGCGCACACTAAACGTTACGCGCTGGCGCGATAAACCCCTCAATCTTACCAGAATGGACTCATCTATCAAAATCACCGCGTCATATTTCTCGAGATCAAATTTCCCACCATCATCTCTTTCTCATGTGCACCATCACTACACTCATCCAAAAGTGGCTTCGGAACCCTGTATCTCTTAACACATTTTTTCCCACTGCGACCACCCTGTACGATTGTTTCTATCTCAGATACCCTCTACTTTACCTCGGGTTAATAGCTTCGGAAACATGTATCTATTATCGCACGAGCAGCTCAAAAGCGTTTTTTATCTCATCGCTTGAGTGCAGGACCAACCTCCCTTTGGGGCGTCTGCTTTGTCCTCTGTTGAGATCGTTACGTATATATTTGGATGCTACTGTTTCAGCAAGCACATATGTAACAACGCATCAGTATCAAACCAACTTGGTCGCTTCACCCCTTGTCCGTTGACATATCGACCATTGACGGATGCGTCACTCCCTAGTATATGACTCATCGGCTAAAAAGCTCACGTCTAACGTTGTTGCTTGCCGATGGTCATCTACAAAGCCGTTCGGGCTGAATACGTCAAGTTGAAAAATGAGATTTTCGATCTGTTAACCAAACGAATGGAAAGGTGATAATGGAAAAGTGATGTGTGTGGAATCTTTGTGGCCTCGTCGTATCAATGCGCTGCCGTTTCACGTTACTCTATAGTCCTCAGCTTTCACTCTCTTCCGCACCGGGCCTGTCGACTTGGCTGTCTCTACGTCAGCCAGGGTAAATTAAAAAGTCGGACGGGCACGCAACCGCAACCGCAACCGCAGCCGAGTCGCCGACACATACATACATAGCCAAATCGGAAACGCGATGCGATCCAGAACGACGAGCTATCAAACGTCCTGTATTGATTGATGCCCTTGAGGGACAGTTCCTGAGTATGAGTCCTGTGCTTACATGACAGCGATTACATACAAACGCCATCTCGGTCGGAATCTGCCAATAAATTTAGCGACGTCAATGGACCCCGGCCCCGGAAAGTGTGAGGAGTCTGGCTACCAGGACGAAGGCAAACATAAGAAGAAAATGGGCTACCTGGATGCGGTGCCTTCTATCAAAGTAGGTGCTTTAATGGGAAAGCTCGTCGTTCCGTAACCTATCCTGTGCTTCCAGGGCAACAGAAGGCTCTGCAAGTTAGTGTAGACGTGACGGAAGCTTCCGAAGTTGGCTGTAAGTATGGCTGACGTGAATCTGCGGCGCAAAGGATCAACGTCGTTCGGCCAGAAATTTTACCACATCCTTGATGGTAGTGTAGAACCGGAATAGACACGAGAATCGGTTACCGGGTCTGAAGACTTGCGCACTATAGTTATAAAGAGAAATATTTCAACGTCCACCTGCTAAAACGAATACGGACCCGGCGATACGCACAAGTAAGAAGTGTTGAGAGAATGAGTGGCTGATTGGTAACAGTGCGAGACGAACGATCGAGTCGACCCATTGAATAAGTGACTCACTTGGCACCGCAGCTAACAAGTTGTTGGTGTCCTTTTGCTGAACTTGAACTGAACTGTGACGCCAAAATACTAGCATCAACATCAATACACAGGATGAAAAAGGCGACACTGCAGATGCGGGCGCCTGGGTTCTACTTAAGCCGTAGGGCGCCAACACTAACCACGTCTTCCTACCCACAGTAGAGACCCTACAACTAAGCTGTCACTCCACTATGGACTCAGAACCTGAATCGACATCACCCGTACCCGAGTTCGACGTCCGAGCGAGGATCGACCAGTTTTCGTCATTGCTATCGAGAACCATCATCTGCTTCTATCAGTTCCTGGCTTCAGATAGCGAGTCAGAGGGTCCTCGGAGAAGACTGCTTGACGAATACATCACCGTGGGTGGGGCCGCTAACAGCACCAAGATTCTTCTCGATACTAGCGACGAGCGCAAAGCCGAGGGCTACCTGGGGCGTCGCAAGAAAATAGAAAGCCTATGGCTCCCTGAAGGGCCTCTTGCGTTGTTTGCTTCACGCATGGAGAACGCATACAATATCATGTCAAATGCGATCGAGGAACACAAAAAAGTCGCCACACCCAGTCGAAGGAGGGGTCTGTTCCCGCTTTCACTAGAGATGTTAAACGAAGAGATTCGCCTCATTCAAGTGTACAAGCAAGCGACTGCGGATGCGCTGTACGACGACTTCTACAGATCGTGAGTTTCTGTCATACCGTATTGCGGAGACTGTCCCATGCGCCATATTCTAGCAACAGAAAGCTGGATCCCAAAAGTGGGTCCCGCTGTTCCCATTCGTAGCTTTGATCTCATGGATGTATGGATACAGTTCAACTGGCGGTGGACATTATTGAATGGCTAGGTTTCATCGACGTAACTGATAGGCAAGCATTCATGTCGCGGGAAAGGCACGAAGGAACGTGCAAGTGGATATTCGACCCAGATATCTGTAAGCGCTATCACGAGTGGTGGTCCGCCACGGATGGGTTCCTTTGGATTCGCGGTAAAGGTGTGCTGTGTTTCTTTTCCGAGGTAATTCAGTCACTCATGATGAGACAGCTGCTTCTGGCAAGTCTGTCATCCTGTAGGTTTATCGAGCTCCCCTCTGCAGTCAGTCTGATGCCCTCTAGAGCTGCGATCGTGGATCAGATATTCAAGGAACTATGGGAGAAAATTGAGGAACAAGAGAAGCGGGATGGGCGCAAACGAGAATATGACGAACCACCATACATTCTCCCAGAATTCTTTCCCGCCTTTTACTTCTTCGATTTCCGCGATACTCGTTCTTTGAAGACTTCCACGTTCCTGAAGTCCCTCTTCGTTCAGTTTCTACAAGTCCCGGATCCAGACCTCGCACTAACCTTTCCTGATCTAACGAAGAGACATCTGGATCGTCTTCCCTCCCCTACTGATTTGGAGACCTTACAAGAGCTCGTTTTTCATGGCATGCGATTACATGAGAAGAAAGTCATCTTTGTCGATGGTCTCAATGAATGCGACAACGTTCCTGCGGTAATGGCTTTTCTTGAGAAAGCCCTGCAGGAGGCCAATATTCGAGTTTTGGTCACAAGCAGGCCACATCCAGACATCCTGGCCAAATATCATGATCGACCTACAATAAATCTAGAGGATTATATAGGGTATACAAATGCAGATATGCGAGAGTGGTTGATGAAACGGATGATGGATCATTCTCGCCTCCATGCAATTCCCGAACATAAAAAGATCGAAGTGCTGGATGCCGTGACCAAATGTGCCGAGGGGTCGTGAGTGTCACTCCCTTGGGGAAATCGTCTGGAAAATGCTGATCAAGCCCACTAGATTCTGGCATGCTCAATGCGTTGTCGATTCTCTGGAAGTCTGTCGGTCCGTTGCGCAGGTAAACGTCATGATTCGCGAAGCTCCGACCGACCTCGAGACGGTCCACTTTAACCTCCTCCGCAGGGTCAACGAAAGGAGTGAGGACGTCCGATTGATCGTCTCGATGGCAGTACGATGGCTAGGGGGTGCACTCCGTCCACTTTCGCTTTCTCAGATCATCGAAGCCGTCCAGATTGAGCTAGGACATACCCCTCCGCTCCGCTTGAACGATGACTTGACTGTCGTGACTCCGGAGGATATGTTGATGCTTTGTGGAAATCTCGTGAAGATCGATGATCGAACGGGAAGGCTTGGCCTCGGCCATCCGACTGTCCGGGTAAGGGCATTGATTGAATCTCACGAGATGCGATCTGATGCTTTCGCTGTTTAGACTTTCCTTACCCAACCACCCCCCGAGGATGAGGAATTCTCGAGGTACTTCTTCGATGCTCATGATGTCCATAGGGACCTCGCCTTGCGCTCGATCACATACATCATGACCGACGATATCGAAAAAGCAATCGCCAAGTCCTACACACAAGCGTACATGTTTGACATCTCCAGGCGCTACTCTATCATCGATCGTTGCCCCATGTTGACATACGTCCTCGAGGGCGGGTTCGAACACCTTCGCTACTATACTCAAGAGGATGATGATGCCATTGACTTGCTGGTCCTTTTGCAGAAGCATATTCCTGAGAAACTGGAAAAGTTCCGTGAGGTTCTTCAAGCACTGCACGACCGCACAGAAGATACGCCATATCAATGGATCGTCGAGGAGAAGGAGTTGGCTCTCGGTGTCCTCGTTCGTTTTGCTCCCCCCTGGATGCTCAAGCGCTACTTGCTTCGACGTCGTGACCTTGCTGAAGGCGAAGAGAAGGGCAAGCTAGTAAAATGGGCGGAGAAGATCGGCAGGGTTGACCTGAGGGATATGCTGGTTGATTTCAAGCTACCAGAACCAGCAGAGATAATTGTGCCAGAAGGTCAGGGAGCTCTCGCCGTTGATGGTGTCGAAGACCCGCAAGACGTAATAATGGCCGATGAGCAATGATACCGCGCACTTGTATAGATTTTTCTCTCTCATCACTTTTCGCTTGAATACTTACATGTACAGTATTAGTTCGTAGGTGTTGCTGTGACATACAGGATATCGAGGTCAATTGATTCCCTTCAGCCCCATTTTTCAAGTTACGGACCCCGGTTGGCGAGCCGGTCCAACCCAGTTTGACATCGCCGATAAGTTGGAAATCGCACTCACATGTCTTCCGCTGACACTCCGGAACCACCAATCTTCAATGGATCCCCGTATTTCGAGCTCCAGACTACAACTTATGGAGGACGTTCCTTATTCGCGACCTCCGATATCGCCCCCGGGACGCGGATACATTCGTGCGAAGCGCCTTTCGCCTACGTTATTTACAAGGACTACCGAAAAGAAGTCTGCCCACTGTTTCGCATATTCTGCGAGCGATCATGCGCCATCTATTGTCGGATCTTCTCGCACCTGGAGCACCAAGTGGAGTCGGGCAGGGGCAGCGACTGCCTGGTTCTGTAGTGATGGCTGCAAAGGTAGCTGGGAACAAGACGAGGCATCTATGCTGATGATGGACATGGATGCTTTCTTAACCAAGGGTCGAGCTGCAACCCGAAAGCGATTCAAATCTCCAGAGGAGGAAATCAAGGTTAGATCCATGCTACCCTCTTTTGAGCCTGGAGACACATCAATCACCCAAAGAGTCATCGATGCGGCCTGGGAGGGTGCAGAGGCGCTCGTCGTTTCGAAAGCCCACCTTACCCTTTGTTACTCGACCCTCCATATAGAGGACATGGAACTCGAGATCGCACGTTCACTGGCGGCTGCTGTTGTGCGCCGATACTGCGACGACCACTTCTGCCTATCTGATCAAACGACACGTAGCCAGTCCGGGTCCTGGGCGCAATTACTCGATCTCCAGACAAACGAGCTTTGTAATGTCCGGACGCGACCGTATATGCTCACCGCTTACCTGCGTATCTACGTCTTCCTTTCCAACGCACTTCCGACGTACCTCCGGAAATATATATCTACCGTCCGCGAGCTGCTGGCTCGTGACACCGGGAATGCTTTCGGGATATGGGACGGTGACCGGAGGGATGAGATGATGGGGTGGGGTTTATGGGCCAGTGCGAGTTATTTCAATCACAGTGCGTCTGTTGCTGGACAGGTGGACAGAAACCGACAGCTACGATTATAGGCTGCATGCCAAACATTCGGAAGGAACGAGCGGGACGAGCCCTTCATTTCGAGACCACTCGGAGGGTTCGGGCTGGGGAAGAACTGTGCATCAGCTACATTGATACGGAGTCGCCTGCGGATCAAAGGCGACGAGAACTGGAAGAAAGCTGGTTCTTTACCTGCCGCTGTGTTCGTTGTGAAACAGAAGCTATTCAGTAGACTACCTTGAACGGCAGTTAGACGTCTGAGACTTCCAAAGTGAGGGCACATTTGCTTGTTTGCACCATAGTGCTAGGAGGCAGTCCGAAATGGATGAATGTGGCAACCACGTTTGACCGCACAGCATCGGTGACATTCACGCTCGCAGCTCGACCGTTTAGTCGCACTTCTTCTCCCCACCACGACCTCCATGGCAGCGGTTCTCGAGGATCACCAGCATTATGCAAAGGGAAAGGGGAAATCCAAGCCGCACGAAGCTACGGAAACCACACCACTTCTTGAGGCTGGGTCCAGCCAAGTCAGCGGAGACGAAGATGAACTCGACCTTGTGCACGACCCCGTTGCGCGGCGCCGACTCTGGAAGAAGCTACTTTTCGTCTTCTTTCTCACATTCTCCCTCTGCTTGGCTCTTTTCCTGGCACTGGCCCTCCTGGCGTACTCCTTTGCAACTCGGCTTTACTACATCTCAACCAATGACGTACTTGCGACTGGTCTTATCTTTCAAGGCCCAGACAAAGTAGATGTCATCAATGCCACAGATGGAGGGCTTTGGATAAGACTGGATGCCAGAGTGGGTGTTGACGCCGGGTCTATCATCGGCGTAAACACCGAAGACGACAAGGGAACGCTGAACGACTTGTGGAAGTCTATTGGCCGGCTAGGTATTCGCGTCCTTGGGACCGTGTCGACCAACGTTGCCACAGGCCATGTGTATTCAGACCGAGCTTTGCTCGCAACTGTCTCACTGCCGCCAGTGCAATTACCCATAACCAGTAATCCACCGCATGATTCGTCGTGGTTAACACCGGTGTCCGTACCCGTCTTCGTACGCCCGACGGATAATTCTTCGGCCCTCACTCAATTCGTGGAAGACTCATGGCGTCACGGGGCTGCATCATTCCAGCTGTTTATTCCAGAAGTTGCGGTATGGGGTGGTGGACCCGATGGCAAAGGATGGCGGAGTATACTCTCCGCCAAGTTCCACGATGTTAAGACCCGATTATCGCTGCCTAGTTAGTGCCTACATTTCCTGTACGTTTCGAATCTAACTAGATTCGTTTCTAGTTCCTCCTATTCCAGGTCTGCCTGAGCCAGGCAAGGACAACCCCTTGCCATCGTTCTCTCAGCTTGTTTCGGTCGAGTCATTCGATATCTCTTCTACGGACAAGGAAATCCACCTGAACGCTCGTGCTTCTATCATAGACCCCGTACCACCCGGCATCCAGATGACTATCCCTGCATTGCCATTTATCGTGTCCCTTCCAACTGGAAATCAAGATACCCATATCCCTATCGCTTCCGCTGAAACACAACCATTCTCTCTCACACATCCTAATATTACGCTATTTGTTTCGGGCAGAGTCCTCCCACTACCATCTACCGCTATCCAAGCAGTATCGTCATTTGTCTCTCGTTATCTATCCCTCCAGCGGAATCCAATATCCATCAGTTCCCCGTTATTCCCATCCCTCGTCATCGCTACCGAATTTCCCTCGCCGGCTACGAAACCCAAAGTTTTGCGCGATGTGACAATTCGCAATATGAAAGTTAAACCTTACGGGACTGACCTCTTGGCCAGCGGAGAGGTGTTCGGTTTGATCGTGCTTCCGAAAGGCATGAACTTCAAGATGGAAGTTAGGCGAATCATGGCTGATATCCTGGTATATGATGGAGAAGTAGACGAATTACCTCCCCCTCCAGGTGCCCTCGGAAACATTCCCAGTCGCCTCCCTCAGCCTCTTCCCTCGCGTGCGTTTGGCCACATACAACCCGATGATTGGCTGGACGCAAAGAGTGTTTATAATGGCACTGATGAAGAAGGACCAATTTTTTCCGTGTCAGCTTTGATTGTCGATGTACCTATTCAGGTCCTGCCAGGGAGAGAGACAGAATTTAGCAACTTTGTGGCCAAGGTATGCTACCAGCTTCATGTTCTCTCCTTTCATGCACTCACCCACTCTCTAGATACTCTTTGGTTCGCACGGTGCGACAGCGGGCCTAGAGGGCGTCGTCGACGTTGGTGTTGACATCACTGGCCTGCCTTTCCATGATGGGAACGGAAAGGACGTCGGGTTCCAACTGAAGGGCCTGCCGCTGCAGGGTAAGGTACACATAGGCAAGAAGGCTTGACCTTCAGAGCTTCATGTTTCACCGTTTATCACTTTTTTTGGCCATAGATGAACCTCACCCTTTTCGCTCGTTGACGAGTTCCCGTGCGCAGATGCATATCTAGGAGTGGTCGGTCCTTATGTGTACAAGTCCTATTTGTAGAGTTTGATTCGTGGAACTCCGGTGTATATATGTTTACATTAGTAATTATGCTCTGGCTGGCCTCATACCATCTTGAAATGAAGCATTGATCAGATGGAACTTGGCGTTCGTGACATACTGCGACATCGTTCTGATATAAACACTCCGACCACTACGAAGCCTCGGTGAGATGCAGAGAACATTACTAAAAGCGTCGTTATCCTCGGGGTACTGTTCAGAATATGTCGCAAAAAAGGATTCATCGATAGTGTCGCCACTCCCCCTAGATTTGGTTACAAACCCCCTTGGCTTCCACTCTTACACGTAAAGTACGTCGAACAACCTAGCCTCACACAGAACTCTCATGCCCTGGCATTAATTCCAATGCTTAACAACGACCCCATTGATGACTTCCTCTTCCACTCCCCCTTCTTGTCCTTGCTTCAGCTCAGTTTGACCATACGCACTGGTCCTCCCTTTTCTCCATTGCTCCATGGTTGGCGCAACGCTATCTTCGCAGCGAGGGTTGATCCCAACCCGTTGTAGCAATGAACTCTCGCGCATGGGTACTAACTTGGTATCGTCGTCCGGCATGACGAAATAGAACACTCCCAGGCGGGTGTACTGTTGTTGGTCCGGAGGAGGCTGCACGACACGGTGAACTGTCCCCTTGTAGTATCCGCCCGTGAGGAAGTCCAGCGCATCTCCAGCGTTCACCACCTGCGAGGGGTATATGTGGTCAGATGGGCGCCGGACCACCTTAGGGACTATGCGCACCAACGCGTTGTCGATGTGTTTCACCCACCGCCATCGACCATCCTTTGAGAGAATCTGAAGTGCAGCCACGGGCTGGCTCCACAAGATGGTCAAGCTTCCAAAATCTGTTCGTCCGGGGCCAATTCCTGGACTTGTACTGTCATCGGACGAAGTGCGGACTCACCGGTGTGGCCCTTGAGCCAGACATGGTTCGTCTTGGCTTCTTCTTCAGCAGAACGCGGATAACTAGGGTGAAAAATGCTTTTGGGTCACACGCACGATGCAAGACAGGAATACCCACTATTTCATGAATCGCACTAGTAGTAAAGTGAGTGTTCCGGAACAATTCGAGTCGCCACGAGATCCACCGTACCATAAGTTTCACCGACACCATCGTAATTATGGATGTTAACCAGAGCGTCTTCAGGTAACTCGAGACTCAATGCGATCAATCTGAGGACGCCCACTGAGCAGACACCTCCTGGAGAACCGCTCCGCTCACCGCAAGACCGGATGCAGGACGTTGAAATGATTGAACTTGCCAAAGTCCTTGATCTCGGGGAGGAACGGGCGAAGCGCCTCTGGATGCCCCCGTTTCGTGACATCACGGTTGACTGAAATTTGATGAGCAACTTGGCACAAACACCAGAGCGACGCTCACTGTTGTAGTGCTCGAGTTGATCGTGGACTCCGTTATCGATATGCTAGGTTCAAGTTGGTCGGTTAATCCAAGAGCGCACGGAAGACGAGGGCCCACCCAGTACTGTCGGAGCTTGTATCCTTGGTACGACCCAGTCTGTTTCATGGTACCTGCATATACCTGCTTCTCTTCATCACTCACGCTCGTGAAGGGTATGTCTGCAATGTCAAATATCCTGTCAGTCTTCCTCGGTGTTAGGCAGTGACGTAGGAAGATGAAGAAGAACTCGCCTCTGGATGGCGGTACCCGTGATTGACGACGTAGAAGAATCCGTGTGTCGACAGCGCATCGCGAACCTGGGTCGCCAATAGAGCGCGGTTCTCCGCCACGTCGAACCCGGCGAGATCGACGATCGGAAGGTTTACATAGTCCACTGAATCCAAAGTAAGCGATTCGACAAACAAGGAGGGTGGAATTAGCAGCTCTAGATAGTACATACGATCAGCTTTGGTAGGCGGCGCAGCCTGGTAGTGAGGGGCAAGGGGGGAAGTGAGACTCGGCATACTGGCGGAGGTGGAGGACGAGATTGCTGCTAATTGAGTCTCGGAGTTAGTTAAGCCTGATCGCCTTTTACAAGTGTGGCACGACCGCGATCATGGAATTGGATGGCATTATAATGTCGAGTCCTTCCACTCGTCGTCGCGTGTACTATCTGCAGTGGGGGTACACTCCAGAGCCAAAGGATCGACGCATGGCGTTCCCTTAGGTGTGGTCGCCTAAGTCACTATCCTCGTCAGCGAACGGTACAAGATGTCTTCCACGCGCTCCAACTCCGAACGATCAAGGCTCCTATATATACGTACTCGAGGCTTTGAGTCCATCCAACACATCACTGGACCAAAATGTAGCTGGGAAGTAATTAACCAATAAATACAACACCACTCTATGCAATCACGCGCGCGTCCGTTCAGTACAAGAATACTTACACCCCGTCATCTTCGTGACATGCCTGCTGATGCACGATTGTCTCCCGATGCACTACCACACCATTCCTATCGGAATATATTAGACCTGGCATATCTTCATGATCCTGGGCGACCCTGCCCTTCGGTTCTGGGAACGTGATCTCTTCCTTCTCCCGCTTGGCCATGCGGAGGATCAGTACCTGTGGCGAGACACACTGCGCGCAGTTAGCACCGTTCGTCGGTCGAAAAGCAGGCGTTCTACTGCGCACCATCACTAGCGGGTGGACAAATGAAAACACCACCGCTGACTGACTCCCCATCCCATACGATATCAAAAATGCGACACTAGAGAGTGTAAACGGAAGCACCGACTCAACCACGAGCGCGACGATGGAGATATACGGGGATGCATGTCTGCTTCCAAAGTGACCCTTCATTTTCCGTGCATGGCATAACAGTCGATAACAGATCATGCTTGACAAAGTCACGTTTAGAAAGGTCGAGCTTGAATAGTACGCCAGCCCAAGTTTAGCAGCGGTGCCAGTGAAAAATGTAGTCCCAGGCATGCTGGAGGTCCAGTCAAGCACCATTCCCAGGCCTATTTCATAGCAGGGTGAAACGATCTCCCAGAGGTTTAAAAGGATGGTGCTCACCAAAGTTGGCTAACCATAGAATTGACGGCACGACGATAACACGACGATTGCCCCACACCATGCAGCAACGGTGAATCTAAACAAAGTGAGTTCAGACCCATATCATTTCCAGGGCTCATCCGCGCAATCTGACCATAAGGGCATCTGTCATCTGCTGTAGAATGGCGAGTGAGAACCTCCCAAAGACCATGTGTAAACCAGAGCTATTTGCTGTGTGGTACGCCATGGGCCCGCCGGGATAGTTTCGATCGAGCAACCACATCTTTTGACCCAACATACTGAGGGCAGTCATCCAGATTGTAACCAAAACGAGCATCACGGTGCTGAAGGTCGCGTAAAATATGTCGGATTTACGAGGCTGTCTCCTGCGAGCCAGATGGATCTCCATTGTCCTGAAGTACAAGACTAGCTCGATTCCTGGCAGAGGGTCAGCGGACAACGCGATCCCAACACCACAGGACTTACCATACAGTATATTTTGCAGATTGATTCCTATGTACATTCCGTTCTCGAAGGACGTGGCACTGGGTATTGTCGAATTGCATGACATGATACGGAGGAAGTTGGGATTGCAAGCGGAAAGCCCTGAAATCGTCTGGCAATTTCAGACTCTCTGGAGCCCTTGCGAACTTATACCACATAGTAGATAGGAACGTGACATCTTGAGGCGAAACGGGAGGTCCTGAACGCGAAACGGAACGCGTCAATACAAAATGGGACACGTTCAGGTGGCGTGAACGTGCTGTGGTAGAACGGGACGTATTGATGTAAAACGGAACGTGGTAAGCTAAACAGGATACGTTGACGAAAAAATCTATATTTAATGGATACAAAGTACTGAGAACGGGTGAAAAATACTAAGCAGGATAAATGAGGATTGAACGAGGGCGAGCTGTCGCGGCAGACAGTGACATGGCTTAGTAGAACCTCGCAAATCACCAAGCTTTGATGTTACATAATTCTAATGAACAACGATCCCATTAATGATGGTTTCTCAAGTTCTTCCTCTCGCATTTCTTGTCTCCGTCCCCGATCACTCTGAACATCGCGCTCGGGGTCTTCCGGGTCTAGGGTTAGCGGCTAATTCGATAAACGAGAAAGGTGGGATCAATGGACCTAGGGTAGCACATACACCACATGTACAATAAACAGCTAGATCTGATATGTAAGAGATAAGTACACCTGCTGGTCATCCGTAGGCTCCAAAGGTCGCAAACTCTCACACCCCGCCACTAATTCCAATGCTTGACGACAATCCCATTAACGACTTCTTCCTCCACCCCCTCTTCTTGTCCCTGCTTCAGGTCGACTTGACCATATACCGTGATTCTGCCTTTCCTCCACTGTTCCATAGTTGGTGCGATGTTGTCTTCGCAGCGCGGGTTGATCCCAACTCTCCGTAGTAGAGGACTTTCTCGCATGGGTATTAACTTGGTATCATCGTCTGGCAGAACGAAATAGAAAACTCCTAGTCGCGTGTACTGCTGCTGATCTGGAGGAGGCTACACTACACGGTGGATGGTCCCCTTGTAGTACCCTCCTGTGAGGAACTCCAGTGCATCCCCGGTGTTTACCACCTGTGCATCGGCGTGCCGTCACCGGGGTGTCGATTGGCCCGGCGGAGTGCGAACTCACCAAAGCGTTATCGACATGTTTCACCCATCGCCATCGACCATCCTTGGATAGAATTTGAAGTGCCGCCGCGGGCTGGCTCCAAAGGATGCTTATGCTTCCAACGTCTATCCACCAGGCGCGCAGCCACTTCAGTTCAACTTCCACAGCTGCGACCATCAACTAAGTTTACGACTCACCTGTGTGCCCTTTGAACCAGACATTGTTGGCCTTTGCCTCATCTTCGGCAGAGCGTGGATAACTAGAGTATTTTTCGGCTCACGAACACGATGCGAGATGGGAGGTACCGACTATTTCATAAACCTCACTAGCGGGCAATCAGCAAACCAGGGCGGTCTAGTGAACTACAGGATGCAGCATACCATAAGTTTCACCAACGGAATTGTAATTGTGAATGTTCACTAATGTATCTTCAGGTAAGTCGAGACTGAGTGCAACTAATCTGCGGTAAGGGCTCCTAAGCACAATCTAGCTCAAAGGGCGCTTAGCTCACCGCATGATCGGATGCAGGACGTTGAAGTGGTTAAACTTGCCAAACTCATTGATCTCAGGGAGGAACGGGCGAATCGCCTCTGGATGTGCTCGTTTCGTGATATCGCGGTTAACTGGAGAAGTGTTGAACGATTCAGAGCGGACGCTGTAGCAGTAGATCATGCTCACTATTGTAATGTTCGATCTTGTCGTAGACCCCGTTGTCGATGTGCTACATCGAAATGAACGACAAAGAACGTCGGACAAGGACAACGATTTACCCAGTAGCCAGGAAGTTTGTATCCTTGGTACGATCCAGTCTGTTTTATGGCAGCAACGTATGCTTGCTTTTCTCCATCGCTTACGCTCGTGAAAGGAATATCGGCGATATCAAATATCCTGTCCGTCTGTTTCGGTGTTGGATATCTGAGTAGAAAGGTGAGGCGCATCTTGCCTCCGACTGGTGGTATCCGTGATTGACGACATAAAAGAACCCGTGCGTCAACAGCGCGCCCCGAACTTGGGTCGCCAGTAGAGCGCGGTTCTCCGTCGTCTCGAACCTGGCGAGATCGATGATCGGGAGGTCTACATAGTCCACTGGTGTCGAAATGAGAGCCAATTGTTAAGGGGATCAATAGCCCTTGAATGCTAGTACATACAATCGGCTTTGGTCGGCGGTGCTGCTTGGTAGTGAGGGACAGGAGGTAGAGCGACACCGGGCATGATGGCGATCGTAGGTCGACACGGGCAAACAAGGCAGCTGCTAATGACCGGGTGTAGTGCTCAATCATAGGCCACGAAAGTCAGATACCATCCTTCTCCAGTGGCAACTCGGACTCGTGCCCAAGCTTTCAGAGGTTGCATAGACACGTCAGGTCTCGTTTCTCCAGCGTACCGACTTCGGGCCTTACCGGGTACTCTGTCATCCACGACATTTGGAAATGTCCGCCGGAAGCTGCGGAACAGGTCGCGGAATCGCCTTGGCGACATCTTAAACATGGCAGGATAAGCACGCAGATCGATACCTCCCTCATTGTTCGGACGTGCTACTAAACAGCTGATTATGACCTACTCCACAGAGCCACTTCCCTTCGACGAGACTATCAAGAAAATCCGAAGCGTTCTGGACGCGCAAAAACTCCCCAGTCCACTGCTCGGGATTGTCTGTGGATCCGGTCTCAGCACGCTTGTTCACAGACTTTCAGATGCCGTGCAGATCCCCTATTCTCAGCTCCCAGGCTTCGGCCAGAGCACCGGTACGTAGGATTTCGCTCGACGTTTTTGATCTG
>JBBPKI010000472.1:0-23439 GCA_038089155.1 Nevesoporus exiguus
GTCAGTCACTGGTAATAGGAAACCATGACCATTACAAAAGAATTGGCTTGTCCCCTGCCTCTTCTTCTTTAAGAAAGCTCACCCACCATTGATCCCCAACACCCCTCTCGCAGGATTACTGGCTCCTCCACTGGCACCCCTCGTCAGGAAGACCCCTGAGATAGGAGAGAATCCCCTCTCACATGCACCTTATTGCAAGCAGCCCAAGGGGCAATATTTTGCGTCCCAGGCAACGATGAAGACTCTTCAGAGGAAGAACAAGAGAGTATCACCATAGATGCACCTGGCAAACTAGAAGCATCCAGCAGCCCTAGTGAAAACGTCACTAGCTTCTGAAGATATGTAGCAAGCCTACCCCTGAGACCACACAATTGGAACACCCCAGTTACACGTTCACCTTCATCCAACGACATGACGTCCAAGTCTGAGCTCAAATCAATGCTCCCTGCCGACTTCTCAGGGAAGTCAGATAATGCCACGAGATGGATCAAGGCCATGAAGGGCCATTTTGCAGTCAATTCGTCACTATTCGCAACTGACGAATCCAAGATATTTACAGTGCTTAATAAGATGAGCACTGGACGAGGAGTCCAGTTCTCAGAGGGCTGGTATGACAAGATGAACGATACCAATGCCACAGGTAAAGATTTTGCCATGCTGGAGAAAGAGTTTCTCACAGCATTTGTTCCATTTGAGGAAAAACAGAACACCGCTAATGCATTAGACTATATCAGGCAAAGGGTTCGGCACGACCCCACTACAAAGATTGACAACGGATTCCAGGAGTATGTCCAGGACTTCCTTTCTTTACAGGCCAAGGCAAAGATCTCCAATGAAGGGGAGATCTGCAGGAAATTCCTTAGGGGCCTAGACAAGAAACTAGGAAATCTCATACTGATGCAGGCCACCATCCCAGATACATTGGCCAAGTGGATCGCCAGCGCCCAGAAGTTCCATAAACAGCAAAACCTAATCCAGTCCATCAGGGCTGGAGGACGGTTCCTGACTTCTACCAGCAGAGATCCGAATGCCATGGAGATTGACACCATCAGGCTGTCTCCATCAGACAAGGCCCGTTGCATCAGAGAACATCTATGTTTCATTTGCAAAAGGAAAGGCTGTTCCTCCAGGAATCATAGAAACTACAAGAAGAGATCCCCACAATCCCCCAGAACTGCCACTGTCACCGCTGTTGAAACTCTGCCTCCGCTGCCGCCCAAGTTGTCCCCCATCGAAGAATATGTCTGCACCCTTGAGAAGAAAGGCTGCAGCAAGGATGAAGTCCTAGCGGTCTTGAAGACCTGCTATGAGGAGAAAGAAACCACTCCAGAGGGAGCTAGTAAGGATTTTTAAAAAGAGAGGCTGCCTCGATGTCCGCCTCTCATATCATTGCTCCTGTACTACTTAGTTCCAGTAACAATAGATCCATATGCTTCTTGGTGACATTGAAGCACGGAGCGAAAACCATCGAAACCACCGCTCTGGTAGATTGTGGTGCCACAGGAAATTTTGTCGACCCTGCCCTCATCAAGAAGTTGGGTGCCCCCATCATTGCAATAGAACCTGTCAAGGCTTATAACGTGGACGGAACAGAGAACTCCTGAGGTATGATTACCTCATGTACTAACGTAACCCTCTCTATAGGAGAGAATGACGACCGGATCTCACCGATGATCATCGGCTGTGGACAACCCCAGATCATTTTAGGAATGACGTGGCTCAGAAGAGTCAACCCAAAGATAGACTGGATTGAAGGAGTGGTAACCCTTCCAGATAACCCCAGACCTCCCCTGCAACCTGCTGACACAGTACCACAACAATACTTGCTTAGGTTCCTAGACACAGACCCTGACGAAACTACGGAACACTGGCTAAAGAAGAGGGAAGGGTGGCTCAAGGGAGAATATATTTGCAAAACCACCCTGTCCACTCAGATAGCCTCAGATGCCAAGAAGACAGAGGTAAAGTTACCTCAGGAATTTGAGGAATTCACAGACGTCTTTGCCAAAAAGACCCACGACTTGCTTCCCCCTAGTCATCCCTTTGATCACGCCATTGAACTAAAGAATACCTTTGTGCCAAAGGTAGCTAAAGTTTATCCTTTGAACCCACAGGAGCAGGAAGCATGCAAGAGCTTTGTAGAGGAACATCTCAAGACAGGAAGGATTGTCCCATCCAAGTCTCTTCAAGCCGCACCATTTTTCTTTGTACCAAAGAAGGATGGGACGCTCAGACCCTGTCAAGATTACAGGTATCTCAATGGGCATACAGTCAAAAATGCCTATCCTCTACCACTGATCTCTGACCTCATGGATAAACTGAAAGGATCCAAGCATTTCACCAAGTTCAATATGTGGTGGGGATATAATAACATCCTCATCTGCCCAGAAGACCGATGGAAAGTGGCATTTGTCACCCCGCTTGGGTTATTCAAACCCACGGTAATGTTCTTTGGGCTATGCAACTCACTGGCGACCTTTCAGGCCTTTATGAACCATTTGTTCAGGGATTACATTGCCCAAGGATGGGTGATCATTTACATGGACGATATACTAATCCACTCTGTGGATATTCATACTCATCACAACAGGACAAAGAAGGTCCTACAACAACTTAGGGAACTCCACCTTTCCCTGAAGATCTCCAAGTGCACATTTGATGCCCCAGAAGTAGAATACCTGGGCATGGTAGTCGGAGAAGGGGTTGTCAAGATGGACCCTGCCAAGCTCTCCACCATCACAAGTTGGACCACGCCACAGTTGGTAAAGGCAGTTTGATCATTCATAGGGTT
Organism: Nevesoporus exiguus; assembly: GCA_038089155.1. Taxonomy (NCBI): domain Eukaryota; kingdom Fungi; phylum Basidiomycota; class Agaricomycetes; order Boletales; family Boletaceae; genus Nevesoporus; species Nevesoporus exiguus. The sequence goes on from JBBPKI010000472.1 coordinate 2,792, forward strand.
CTGTAACTTTTATAGAAAGTTTATACCAAACTTCTCTGCCACGGCTGCCCCACTACACCTCCTCACCAAGACAAAGCAACCTTAGGCATGGGGAGAAGCCCAAGAAGTAGCATTCCAAGCCCTGAAGAAGGTTTTCACCCAGGCACCTGTTCTCGCTCTCCCTGACACCGACAAGCCTTTTACGCTGATGACCAACGCCTCCCTCACTGCTGTGGGGGCAGTCTTGATGCAAGCTGATGGTAACAGTGATTTGCATCCAGTGGCATATTTCTCTTCCACCCTCGCTCCTGTGGAAAGAAACTATGACATTTATGACAGGGAGTTATTGGCAGTCATTGAAGCTTTAGAAGAATGGCAACAGTACCTCAGAGGTACCAAGCACCCAGTAACTATTATGACGGATTATAAAAACCTTTTGTATATGCATTCCCCTCAGAACCTCTCACACCGGCAGGCTCATTGGAGCCTTTTTCTACAGGATTTCGACATAATCTGGCAAGTCATCCCAGGGTCCCAGATGGGACCGGCGGATGCACTCTCATGCAAGGATGACGTAGACACCTTGGACGACAATAAGTTAGCAACGATTATTCCAGTTGACGCGTCTCTCCGTGAGTACCTCCCAGAACACATCACCATCTGCACATTGGATCTTGCCCTTGCTGAGAAGATAGCCACCTCCTTTGCCTCAGACTCCTTAGTCCTTCGGGCTGTAGATGCCCTAAAGGACAAACTCCCGCTACTCCTGCACTCTACCCTCCTGGATTGGAGGTTTACCAACGGACAACTGTATTACAAGAATTGTCTCTTCGTCCTGGAGCCAGCCCACCACAATTTGGTCTCTTCCCTCCACGCCTCCCTGGCAGGAGGTCATGAGGGCGTTTTCTGCACACAGCAATGCCTCTCACATGACTACTGGTGGCCTGGGATGGCCACATATGTCAGGAGATATGTATTGGGCTGTGCCCTCTGCCAGGCAAGTAAGGTAAATACTCACCCAACAGTGCCGCCCCTGTCTCCGCTCTCCTCCATGGCAACCCGCCCCTTCCAGCAGATCTCCATAGATCTTATCATCAGACTCCCCCACGTGGGCGCTTTTGATGCTGTTATGGTTGTGGTCAACCATGGCCTTATGAAGGGGGTAATTTTCACCCCTTGTTCTAAATCTATTGATGCAGAAGGAGTAGCTAAGCTGTTTTTCACTCGGATCTTCCCATGTTTCAGTCTCCACGACACCGTCATCTCCAACAGAGGTCCACAGTTTGCCTCCGCCTTCACCTTGGAACTGGCAAGACTGCTCAAATTCAACGTAAGGTTGTCCTCAGCATACCACCCACAGACCAATGGAGAAACAGAACACGTCAACCAAGAACTGGAAACATATCTCTGAATCTTCTGCCAAGGAAAAGCCCAGGACTGGGCTGACCTCCTACCTACAGCCAAGTTTTCCCACAATTCCACAGTCCACTCCACTACTAAGGAAACGCCATTCTTTCTTATGATGGGATATCACCCAAGATCCTATCCCAACCTAGGTAAAACCTTCCTCCCCGCCTTAGAGACACGCCTGTCCTTGATCTCCAAGGCACAAGATGAAGCCCTTGTGGCCCATCAGAAAGCTGCACAGTATATGAAAGAATGGATCACATCCAAGTTCCACCCCTGGAAAGTCAGAGATAAGGTGTGGTTGGAAGCCACTAATCTCCACTTTGATTACCTCTCCAGGAAGCTTGCACCGAAAAGGGAAGAACTGTTTGAGATCACCCAAGTTCTTTCCCCTGTAGCATACTGGCTCAAGTTACCCCTGACATGGAAGATTCATGATGTATTCCACACATCACTACTCTCGCCCTACTGCACCACCATCGAATTTGGAGAAAACTTCCATTGTCTCCCATCCGACCTCCTTAACAATAAAGAAGAATATGAGGTCGAAGCTGTATTGGCCCATAGAGGGAAAGGATCACAAAGGCGGTACCTGATCAAGTGGCTAGGTTATCTGACATCAGAAAACACCTGGGAACCCGAAAGCAACCTTGATCAAGCACAGGAGTTGTTGGTGGACTATAAAAATGCTCACATGGATACTGATTGATCCATGGCTGAGCAAAAGTTTGTCATCATCCTCATTCTTCTTTATATGTATACTCGCTGTTCTTGTCTCCATCCTCCCAGCTGCTATCATCTTCACTAAAACTGTCTCTCATCTACTCGCCACCCAACATAGCTCAATTCTCATGTCTCATTCTGAGTTTGCTGCCACTGCTAGCACTTGTTGTGTTTTCACTAAGTTTCTCCCTGATTTTCAACAACGTTTACTCTATTCTGCTCTTCTGTCTTGCCCTTCTATTCTTCATATTATAGGACATTGCCCTGCCTCTAGGTCCACTATCGGACTGGAGCCCCTCATTGCCCTTGCCACCTCGTTAAACACGACCATCTGTTACCTCGAACAGTTCCCAAATTGCCATACCATCTCTGCCCCTCACCTTGATGGAGCCCACACTGGGATGCATCAAATACGTTCCCACCTCCTTAACGCTCTTCTCACAGTCAGCTTTGACAATACCATTGTTTCCCTTGAACTGGAAGACATCTGGCCAATATTCCAGCCCATCTATAATACCCTAACTGACAAAGAGCTCAATGAATACAAGGAGCAAGACCTTATTCTCCAGACTCCACTCCAGGAATGCCCCACTCCCCCATCCACACCTGCCACCCCCACTCCAGTCAGAGCACCCATCCCTTGCCCAGCTACTATCTCCCCTGCCAGTCAGAGGATCTCTGTCCCAGACTGAGTCCTACCATCTCCTCCCCATCCTGAAATCTCACCAGAAAACCTGGCAGTCACTCATTGCTTTCAGTGCAGAGCCCTCAGACACTTTCGCAAGCACTGCCCCCAATACCACTGTCCCAAATGCAAACTTTGAGTGCCAGGGCATAATAGTGCTCAGTGCCTCTCTGTACAATGCAATACGTGCCACCATTGTGGTCATGCTTCCTCTCTCTGCCCCACCACCAGATGCACTACTTGTGGGACGATGGGACACAACTCAGATATATGTGATGCAGTCCTTGAATCTGATTATATGGACTACAAGATCAATGAGGGAGACCCTGAGGGACCAGATAGGGATTAGAGGATCATAGTCGAGTCTCGAAGCAGGGCTTCAAATGTACAAAGGGGGTAATGTTACAATTTTGTTTCTTCATGGTCACCTCCTACTTATTTTCTTCATTTGCATTTGGAAGAGACCAATCACATGGGAGGTATACGTTCCATATCTAATCATCCTGTACTCGGATGATATCCACCTGATCCCGTTACTATAACTTCAGACTTCACAACCATCATCTATGTATCTTTGATATCTTTTAGACACAGCTTGTTTCACCTTCATCTTTTGATTGATGCGTTACCTTCTCCACCATCTTTGATAGATGGTTACTGACTTTGGCTGTGGGCATAGCCACTTGTAGGTAGACACTATTTAAACCTCCATGTAAAGTAGCATTTTCCTCAGCCAATTCTTACTCCATTTTGTGGTTTACCTATTGCTAAGCTCATTTGCTCGCCTCACTGGAGGAGAGAGCTCTCAGTCCCTGCCTACCCTTCTTTCAGGAAGTACCATGCGCCCCTGCCTGCCTCACCAAGAGGAGAGTGGCCAAGTACTTTGTCCAAGTACTTTCTTTGACCTAGCGAAGGTCCATCCTCCCATTGATAGCTAACCCCGAGTGGGTCACCCTGCTAGTCAAGTGCCATTCCACGAGACAGAACGGATAGTTAGCAAACTCAAAGAGTTGCCCCGCTAACCTAGGCACCTCTATACTTATTCAGGGACATTGCACCTCTTCGTGAGTGCCTCCCCAGTCTAAGTCGGCCAATAGCCCAGAGATAGAGGTCAGTCACTGGTAATAGGAAACCACAACCGTTACAACACCTGGCCAGGTATCTGGATCTTCATCAAAGAGTATGTCTCCTCTTGTACATCCTGTGCTTGTGCCAAGGTCTCTCATCATAAACCCTACTGTCTTCTAAAACAGCTCCCCATCCTAGAAAAGCCTTGGAACTCCATTTCCATGGACTTCATCAAGCAACTCCCTGCTTCCTCCAGACATATCACTATCCTTGTTGTTGTGGACCGTCTGTCCAAACAATACATTTTTATCCCTACAGACAATAAGATATCATCTCCGGAGTTAGTCAAACTCTTTCTTCTCCATGTCTTTTCTAAGCATGGAGTTCCCTCCCATATCACTTTTGATCAAGGCTTGGAGTTCATCTCCCACTTCTTCTGCTCTCTTGGTAAAGCTTTTAACATCCACCTCCACTTCACCTCTGGCTATCATCTGGAGGGCAATGGTCAGACAAAAGGCATGAACCAGACCCTGAAATAGTGCCTCCAGATCTATTGTGACTACCAACAGGACAATTGGTCCAAACTCCTGCCACTTGCAGAGTTTGTGTACAATAATGCTCTGAATGCTACCACCAGTGTGTCTCCATTCTTTGCTAATAAGGGTTACCACCCCAATCTCACTGTCCATCTGGAGCATGACCTCACCTCCACTCAAGTCCAAGAGTACTCCATAGACCTCGATTCCCTTCATGAATTCCTCCATAAGGAGATAGCCACTGCTCAAAAACAATACCAAGGGCCCACTGACACTAAACAAACTCTGGCACCAGACTTGAAAGTCAGTAACCTGGTCTTCATCAAAGCTAAGTACTTCCACTCTATGCAGCCTTCCAAAAAGCTTTCTGAAAACAACCTTGGTCCATACCCTATTATTGCTCAAGCAGGCTCCCTCTCCTTCATGCTCTGGCTTCTAGAGAACATGAAGTCTGTACATCCAGTCTTCCATGTTTCTCAACTGGAACCAGCTGTCCCCAACACCATTTCAAATCATACTCAACCACCTCCACCTCTGGTTGAAGTTGACAGAGAACCAGAGTTCGAGATCTCTGAGATTCTTGACTTCAAAATAGATTGCAGACGGTGTCATTGCAAGTTGCTGTATTTGGTCTGGTGATCCAGATATGAAGGAATCAATGAAGAAACTTCATGGCTTCTCACCACTGAGTTAGGTCATGCTTTGGAGCTTGTTGAGGAGTTTCACCTCTGGTATCCAGACAAGTCTGGACCTCACTCTGCCTGATCCACAGGATGATTTGTGATTATTAACTATTTACAGGAGGTGGCCAGCTTCTACCTACACCTCCCTATCCTCATTCTTGTCCTTGTCATCTCTGCTTTCCTCCACCTCCTCCACCTCCTTCTCTGCCTTCTTCTTTGTGAACTCCACAATCTCCTTCTTCTCCTGCCTATCTGCCACTTCCTTCACCTCCACCCTCAACTTCCTCATCTCCCTGGTGACCTCCTGGATCTCTATTTTGTCCACCCTCTCCTCTGCCATCTGTGCCTTCACTCTATTGTCACCATACATCACCATAGCCTTCAGCTCCACCAGCTGCTCCAATGACCAATTCTGGTGCTTGAAGCCCAACCAGATCTGGTTGCAAATCTTGCAGACCACCCGGAGCAGCTGGGTCAGCTTGCTGCCCCCTATCTCTACCTTTTCCTCCATTCATACCTTCTGCTGGGTTAGCTCACTGCCTCCTATCTCCATCTTTTCCTCCGTCCATACCTTCTTCTTTGCCACCTCCAGCTCCTCCATTTTCCACTTCTGCTTCTTCTCCACCTTCTCTTCTCCAGGCTGCTTGCACCTCACCTTTGCATCCCGGCACTCCAAGCATGCCATTGACTTACCTGATGCCTGCTCATATGCCAGGCCCTGCTCCTCACACCTCCAGCACTCTGGCATCGTCAGCATTGCCATCTTCCCCTTGCCCTTGCTTGATCCAGCCTGTGCTTGCTGCACCCATACCTGCTCCACCTGTGCTCTGGTTAGTCCAAGCTGCCTCGTCATGAACCACTCATCCTCTTCTTCATGGCCTCTTCTTCTGCCCACTTCCTTATGGCCTCCTCCACTGCCTTCTTTTGTGCCTTCTCCTCTCTCTTGACCTTGACCTGCCTCCTCCACTTGAAGGCCTTTGCCCTCCACAGATTATCATTGTTGTTTTTGTCCTCCACCAAGCAGATGTCAGGCCAGGTCTTGATATTGGATGTGCTGGACATGTTGATGAGTGGTGGTAGTGGATAAAGTGAACTCCAAGCATGCAGGTTTCTTTTTTAACAGACAAACCAAACTCCATTTCAAACTCCAAAACCAATCAACGGAGTCATGTGCTAACAGCCTTCAGGGGTTCAGGCCTAAGAGGGGGATACTGTCATATTCCATCCAACTCCAGTCACTCCAGACCAACTCTGGACCAGTTCCCCCAGTTGTGTGCATGTTCTCAACTCCAGACCAACTCTGTTGATCCTCCAGTTTGTTCTTGCTCAATATGATAGACCTTGACTTTGGACCTTTTCTATTATATTCTACCTTAACATCTCTCCATATATTCCACTATGACATCTCCATTTCTATTTCATCTTGACATCTCTATTCCCATTCCATCTCAATGTCTTATCTTGACTTCCATTTCACTTACATAGTTACCTCTGTGCCTGTGCACATTGAAGACTTACCCAATCTCATCTCTCTTAGTATATAAAGTCTCTACTTCTGTCTGTAGATATGTACCTCAGTCTGAATCTCAACTTAACCTCAACTTAACCTTGTCCTGTCCTTATCTTGATCTGACGTTCTCCTCTCGTCTTGAGTCCGAGACTCTCCTCCAAACTCCGACCCTCCACAAATCCGGGACACCGGACTTTCTGCAAAGGCGCACCACATAAGGTGAAGCCAAGTCCCGTTCAACTAATCTAATTCCAAAGTCCAGAGTTAGTCCAGAGTTTGTCCCCAGTTTTTAACACCCTTGCTGGAGGAAGGTGGGATGCCCTCAGTAAGAAAAGTCAACTCCACAACATCTGACTTCCCTCCATCCTCAACTCTGCTTACTTTGACCTTTTGGACCACAAGTCTGGAGGTCACTCCACTCTTTCCAATGCCAACTCTAGCAAGTCTGGATGATATGGTATTGGACCCTCTTCAGGTCCTTTTATTTCCTCTCTCCATTCTATTTTTCCTCTGTTTCATTTCCCTCTGACCCTTCCTGCCTATGGACCAAAAGTCCAAAGGTACCTCCATTCGCTGTCCACTGACTCCACCTTATCCAGTCAGTCTGGACATCTGGGTAAGGAATCTCCCCTGGTTCCTTCCCTTTCCTTCCTCTGTTACAGCTTCTTCTATTTGTTTCTTTTCCTTTACTATTCTTTTGTACTTTTGGACCCCCAAGTCCAATAGCAACTCCATTTCATGTCCACTAACTCCAGTCATGTCTGGTCTGTTTTGGACATTCAGGGTAAAGGACCCCCTTTGGTTCTCTTTCTTTCCCTTTCTCCTGTTTTCTGTCCTTCATTCTGACCCTGGATCATGATGGTAGACTCCTTTTCAAGGAGCACCATTACCAGTTGATGAACACTGTCATATCCCATGCTGTTCCATCCATCTCCGACCCCTTTGGCCCCAACTCCAGTCATCTCCTGCCAACTCCGGCCAACTCCGGCCAACTCCATCTCCCTCAGTCCATCTCCGCTTCTCCACACTTGGAGCTCCATTCTCCGCTCGGACCAATGCTGTGCTCGGACTGGCACTCGGTTATACCCAGACCCAGATCTATTGTATTATAATTACTCATCCTTCATTGTACATTTCTAATACTCCACTCGGAACACAGCTCCTATGCTGCGCTCCAGCATACTTACTTTCCAACTCTTAGTATAAAATCCCTGTACACTCCATCGTGTAGCTTTAGCACAAATATCAAATTAGTCCCACCCTCTTGACTCTTGTTGTGATCCCCATCTCCTCCTGTCAGAACTCTGATCCTCCGAAATATGAGGACATGGACCTGTTCAAGGGCGCAACACATAAGTCATGTGCCAATGTCCTCCTGAGCAACTCCTCCTCCAACTCCTCCACTCTGGACTTTGGTCCACCTCTGAGACTAACAAGTCTACTACCCCTTAGTACTCCTGGACCTCCGATTGGACTTGAGTCTGGAGAGTCTGAACTTAACAAATTGTACCCTCTGTTTCATCCTTACCTGACAATCACAAGTCTGAAGGTAACTCCAGTTTGCTCTAGCAACTCTGAAGCCTCTTCTTCTCTTCTTTTCCCTCTTCATTCTGTATACTTCCACTCTTCATGTTCTTCTTTGTTTTTTTCTCTGACCTTTGAACCTGAGGACCACAAGTCCAAAGGTTATTCTGTTTTTCATCTCCAGCACTGTGTTGCTTAATAGCCACCACTCCGGTTGCTTGGCCTCACACTCTGCTCCCTCCAAACCTGAAGACATCAAGTCTGAAGGTAACTCCACTTCAACTCCGGCAACTCCAGAGCTTCAGTTTCTTTTTTCTTCTCCTCCTTCCATTTCTCTTTTCTAGACTTGGGACCTGCATCACCCTTGTCTGTGCTCTTTTTAAGAGCATCTCATGATGCACCCCTTTGATTTCTTCCTCCATTTTGTGCCTTTCAGTGCCATTGTCATATCCAAAAACCCAGAACCTAACTCTGGTCACTCCGACACTCTCCAGTGCATCTCCGCTCACAACTCCAGTGACATTTCTATGTTCCTCTGTAGCTAGTTTTCTCAGACTCTGTTATTAGTACACCTTCATGACTCCTTTCTTATGATAGAACTTTATTACTAATCTTTGTACTGCTTCCTCTGCTTAGACACAACTCCAGTACCAGTGCTCACTTAGGAGCACAGCTCCGAGGCTGCACTCTGGTACACTTACTTCTGAACTCCTATGGTACATATTTTCTTCCAACTCTGGACTTAGTCATCTCCTCCATACTTACTCATTCGACTACAGACTTAGTCATCTGCTCCGCTCCTCCCTATATAAACTCTGTAGAACTATGCCATGTATTTTCTTAGTTCTGTTAAATCATCCTGGACTCTCTGGACTCAAGTCCAATCAGAGGTCCAGAGGTGTTGAGGGGTGGTCGACAAAGTTCATCTCGGAGTTGGACCGAAGTCCAGAGTGGAGGTGTTGGAGCAGAGTTGCATGGAAAGGATGTCGGTGCAGGACTTATGTGTTGCACCCTTGAACAGGTCCATGTCCTCGTATTTTGGAGGAGTGGAGGTCCGACAGGAGGGGGAGGAGATCACAACAAGAATCAAGAGAGTGGGGATTAAGTCAATATTTATGCTAAGGTTACATGACAGAGGTACAGAGGTTTTATACTAAAAGATAAACAGGGACATCAAGGATGTCAGGGAATGGGTGATATAATATCAAGGGTCCATAAGGGACCAAGAAGGGATGAGGGAAGCGAAGAGGTGTACAATTGGAATGTACAGAATGATATCCAGGTCTAAGGATAGCTGAGTCCCTGTGCAAGCACAGCCTTGGTCTGGAGCAGAGGAGCAGAGCTCCAAACGTGGAGGAAGCAGAGGTGGACTGAGGGTGATGGAGGTGACCAGAGTTGGTCAGAAATGGGGCTGGAGGAGGTGGAGATGGATGGGATGTCATGGATATGACAAGTTCAAATATCGACTTAACTCAATGTTCTTCTCCTCTGACCCCTCCAAGTTGTTGAGTGACTTCCTCCAACCCACCTCCGACCTCCGACCCTCCATCCATAAATCTGGGACAATGGATCTGCTGTAAGGGTGCACCACATACGGTGAAGCCAAGTCCCATCTGCTTAGCCAACTCTGGTGCTCCAGAGTTCATCGGAGTTTGTCCAGACGAAGTTTAACAGCTGTCAACTCTAACAGCATCCAATCTATTCCAGACCATCCCATTTCCTTCTGTCCCCTTCTGTTCTATTTTCCAGACCTGGGACTGTGTTGCCCTTATCTGCGCTCATTTTGGAGCACTTCATAAGGCAACTCTTACCTTTTCTCTCAGCTTCCTCTATACCTCCAGACATTAGGTCTGAAGATAACTCCATTCCAACTCCAGTTTGCTCTGGCAACTCTGGACCCTTTCCTTCTTCTCCTTTTTGTTTTTCCTCTATTCTGTTGTCCAGACCTAGGACTTGCATCACCCTTGTCTGCACTCCATTCTGGAGCACCCCCAGATGCATTCACTCTTTTTTCTGTCCACTTGTTATGATTTCATGACTTCCCCTCTGGGTCCACTCTGGACCATTCTGTTCCTCTTCATTTTTTCTTCTGTTGTGGTCCACTCTGGACCATCTGAACTTCCCTCCAGGTCCACTCCAGGCCACTCTGCTTTAACTCTACTCTGCCTTCCTGTGTCTATTTCTCCTTTTTCTACTTCTGACTCTTTCTATGCTGTCAACTCTGGCAGCATCTGGTCCATTCTGGGCCACTCTGTTTCCTTTTGTTCTTCTCCTTTCCCTCTGTTGGCCTTCAGGCCTTCACCTTTGTCAACTCCGACAACTCCGATGAACTCCAGTCCACTCCAGACCATTTGTCTCCTTTTCTCCTCCTTTGGGCAATCCACCTCTGTGGCCTTCATGCCAAACCTCTTTGGGTTCCTTGATGTTTGCTTAGTATAGGACATCGCACACTTGCCCACTAAATGATCCCTTGATCATTGGGTTTAAGAAGCTGCAACTTTGTCTAACATACTCTTACAGATAGAATGCCAAACCTCTGCACTCCAGGACTCCATCCAGAAATATAATCCTGGGAGTTGCACCTCTGGGATTCACCCAAGGTCTTAGGCCTTCTGCAGTCATTGTCTGCAGACCTCCAACCAGCTTCATCCAGATTTCTCCCTGCATTAAGGACTGATCAATGATTTGTCCTATTTAGCTCTCTGCCATCCGTGGCATTTCTTATAGTTCATTGTTGTTGTTCCTGTTGTCTTTCATCTAGGTCTCTGACCTTTGCAGTCTTGTCCTGCAGACCTCCAACCAGCTTTATTCCGGACCTCTCTCCCTGCACTGAGGACCAACCAAGATCATCCTTGGCCTTCTGCCAATTCTGACATTTATTCCTTCTATCAGGACTTCTATGTTTCTGTTCCATTTGTTTCATCTCCACCTTTTTCTCCTTTTTAGTTTTATGTTTCTGTTTACCTCTGCTTACTCCAATTTACTCTGGAGTTACCTCCAATTACCTCCGCTTTTACTTCAATCAACTCCGATAATTTCTGTTTTTCACCATCTCCTTTGTCTTTTTACTCTTCTAATATCTCTCCTTCATGTTACTTTACTTTCTTCTATTTACTCTGTGGTCTGTGTTCTCAGGTTCCTCTCAGGTCTTGAGGGCTTGGCCTTAAATGGAAGGCACCATCCACCACCACCTCACCCTATTACCTCCACACCATCTCGGATCTTGTGGTACACTTCCGAACCTCTGCTCACTCTGGCCATTCTAGAGTTATCCTTTCAAATCCTCCACTTCAACTTCATTTCCACCTCTTGTACCCCCAAGGTACACCTCCATCTGACCCCTCCAAGGGCCATCAGCTCTCCTGCCTGTCCCCCAGTCTATTTTCCAGGGCCTATAGGTTTTCCCCATCTTCCAGACTATCTGGTACTCTTGTGGTACACCCCCATCTGCACTCTGGCATCCTCTGGAGTTATATTCATTCAGTTCCTCTATTTCTCCATTTCCATTGCTTCTCCTTAAGTTCTGGACTAATTGCTTCTTCATTGCTTTTCAGTCATTTTTCCATTCTGTTTTCGAGCGCTCCAGTATCTAGTGTATCCATTGGCATTCAACTCCAATATCTCCAGTGCAACTCTAGACCACTCCATTCTACATCACGATTCCATTGCTTCTGACTGCTTTTAGGTCCCTTGGTTCTCATTTTGTTTCTCCTCTGGACTTTCACCAACTCTGGTGTTTTCTTTTACTCTCCATGTAGTTGAGCATTATTTTCTCATCTTCCTTCTGCTTCATTCACCTCCAGTACCCTGTGTACAACACTAGTCTAACTCCAGTTAACTCCAGTTTTCCTCTGCTTCATCTTTGTCACTATATTTGTTCCAGTCTTCCTCTGTTTGCCCTCGTTCTTTCATTACCTGTGTTTGCTCTGTTCACTTCCTCTGCCTTTGTTTCCTTTGGCACATTGATGTGCTCCTCCATTTCCCTCCGTTTTCCTCCAATTACTCTGGCTTAACTCCAGTGTAACTCCAGAATTTTTCCAGTTGACTTCATTTCATTTCTACACTTTGTTTGCTGTTTCTTTCATTCTGGACTTGTTCCATTCCCCTCTGTAACTCTGGCATTACTCCAGTTTTACAACCTTTTGGGTACACTTATGTACCTTTACCTTCCCTGTTTCCAGGACCATTCAGTACCTGGCTTACACCCCCAATTCTTCAGCCCATTTCAGGCATCTTTGACCCCCTTCTGGGGCCCTTTAACTTCTTCCATTACTATTTTTGTTTTCATCTCATTACTTACCTCTCCATTCTTTTTCCATTCCACTCTGCTACTTTCCTTTGAACTCTGGTACAATCTCTGTACAACTCCAGTCCTTCTCCAGGGACCTCTCTTCTCCATCTTTCCTAGTGCCATCTGGCACCCTCTGCTCTCTGGCCTCCTCTGGGTACCTCTGACCCCCTTCCAGGGCTTTCTCTCTATTTTCTGTTTTCTCTGTATCAGTTTTCCTCTGTATACTCTATTCTTACTTTCAGTTTCTGTTTTTCAGTCCCTCTGTCTCATCTTTTGTTTTCTCTGATTCTGTTTCTCTCTCCACTTTCATTCTCCAGTGTCCAGCCACCCCTACATGTGAAGACTTCCACTGCCACTCTGCATGCTCTGCCATCTCTGGCATCCATTCCACTCTGCTCATGCACCCTCTATGCTCTCTGAATCCACCTCATGCATCATCTGCATCCATCCCTGTCAGGAGTCATGCCAAAGGCACACCCTGACCCCTCTTGCGCTGAGGCTTGGAGTCTCTTTTTGGAGATAGCCTATCATCAGTGGTAGGACTTCAAGTTTCCTAGCTGGTCCAGATGATTCTTCATCACTCCAAACTCCATGTGGTATCATTCTTGGACTTGGCCCAGTAAGCACCTCTATCATCACCTCCATTGGTGCATTCTCTCCAAAGAAACTTGACCGCTTCCCCAGATTGGCTCTGCACTGAACCCCCACTTACTGTAGGCCTCGAGGGCTCAGCCTTAAAGGAGAGGCACTGTCATATCCATGACATCCCATCCATCTCTGCCTCCTCCAGCCTCATCTCCAGCCACCTCTGCTGTCCTCAGTCCACCTCCACTCCCTCCACACTCAGAGATCTGCTCCTCTGCTCTGGACCAAGACTGTGCTTGCACAGGGACTTGGCTATTCTTCAGACCTGGATATCATTTTGTACATTCTCATTTGTACATCTCTTCACTTCCTCCATCCCTTCTTGGTCTCTTATAGACCCTTGATATTATCTCACTCATTCCCTGACATCCTTGATGTCCCTGTTCACCTTTTAGTATAAACCTCTGTATCTCTATTGTGTAATCTTAGCACAAATATCGATTTGGTTCCACTCTCCTAACTCTTGTCACTATCCCTTGATTTAGTCACCTCTCCTGATCCTCATTGCAATCCCCTCCTCCTCCTGTTGGAACTCCACTCCTCCAAAATATGAGGACACAGACCTGTTCAAGGGCATGACACATAAGTCCTATGCCAATGTCCTTTCTATGCAACTCCACTCTAACTCCTCCACTCCAGACTTCGGTCCAACTCCAGGATGAACTTCATTGACCACCCCTCAGTACCTCCGGACCTCTGATCAGACTTGAGTCTGGAGAGTTCAGACCTTAACATGGGTGGAGAAACTGTGGAATTGTTTGACAAGGTCAAGGCCTTGGCAGCTGCTGCCATAGGCATACAGAGGGTTGAATTGGAGGGAGATGGGTGGGTTTGCAATCACTCTAGTGTGCTACCTTGTTATATGAGTATTTATGATTAGGGATCTGACACAAGGTAGAGTTCAAATATACTGTTAAACTTTATCTGAACAAACTCCAATGACCTTCAGAGCACTGGAGTTGGCTGGACAGATGGGACTTGGCTTCACCTTGTGTGGTGCACCCTTACAAAGGATTCATTGTCCCAGATTTATGGATGGAGGGTCAGAGGGTCAGAGGGCTGGAGGATCAGAGGTGGATTGGAGGAAGTTGCTCAATGACTTGGAGTGGTCAGAGGAGGAGAACATTGAGTTTAGTTGATATTTGAACTAAGGAAAATACATGGTGTAGTCTACAGAGTTTATATATGGAGGAGAGGAGTGGATGACTAAAGTTCATAGTTGGATGACTAAGTATGGAGAAGATAACTAAGTCCAGAGTCAGAGGAAAATATGTACTGTAGGAGTTCAGGAGTGTCATATCCATGACATCCCATCCATCTCCACCTCCTCCAGCTCCATCTCTGGCCATCTCTGGCCACCTCCACTTTCTCCATGCTTAGAGCTCCGCTCCTCCACTCAGACCAAGGCTGTGCTTGCACAGCTACTTGGCTATACTTCAGACCTGGATATTATTTCATATATTCTCATTTGTACTTCTCTTTGCTTCCTTCATCCCTTCTCCATCCCTTATGAGACCCTTGATACTGTCTCACTTCTTCCCTAACATTTGATGTCCCTATTCAATCCCTTAGTATAAAACCTCTGTACCTCCATTGTGTATCCTTAGCATGAGTATCAATTTAGTCACCTCTCCTGATCCTCGTTGCGATCCCCTCCTTCTGTCAGAACTCCACTCCTCCAAAATACAAGAACACAGACCTGTTCAAGGATGCAACACATAAGTCCTGCACTGACATCCTTTCTATACAACTCTGCTCCAACACCTCTGCTCTGGACTTCAGTCCAACTCTGAGACAAACTTTGTTGACCACCCCTCAGTACCTCTGGACCTGTTAAACTTTGTCTGGATGAACTCTGATGAACTCCAGAGTGCTGGAGTTGACTGGACAGATGGGACTTGGCTTCACCATATGTGGTGCGCCCTTACAGTGGATCCATTGTTCCAGATTTATGGATGGAGGGTCGGAGGTCAGAGGAGGGTTGGAGGAAGTCACTCAATGACTTGGAGGGATCAGAGGAGGAGAATGTTGAGTTAAGTCGATATTCGAACTAAGGAAATACATGGCGTAGTTCTACAGAGTTTATATACGGAGGAGAGGAGCAGATGACTAAGTCCAAAGTTGGAAGGAAATATGTACTGTAGGAGTTAGAAGTAAGTATACTGGAGTGTAGCCTCAGAGCTGTGCTCCTAAGCAAGCACTGGTACCAGAGTTGTGTCTAAGTGGAGGAAGCGGTACAATGATTAGTAATAAAGTTCTACCATAAAAAAGAAGTCATGAAAGTGTACTAATAACAGAGTCCAAGAAAACTAGCTACAGAGGAACATGGAAATGTCACCAGAGTTGTGAGCAGAGATACACCAGAGGGTGCCAGAGTGACTGGAGTTAGGTTCTGGATTTCAGAATATGACAGTATCCCTCTCTTAGGCCTGAACCCTTGAAGGCCATTGAGAATTGAGTGACACTGTTTGAAAAGAGCAGAGGGGCATGAAGATGACAAGGAGGCTAGAAGATTCCTAGGTGATGCAAATGGCAACTGGGGTTAAGTGGAGTGAGGTCCAGGCTTGTCTGGGTAACAAAGGTGGAAGTCTGAGATGAACTCCGAAATGTGGCCCAATTCTGTTGCTAGTAGCCAGGAGGTTTCTTCGTCAGTACCTTCGTATCCAGACCAACAGATGAAGTATAGCAGTTTGCAATTTCTTCATCTGTGGTCTATCTTTGAATCTAAAATTTCAGAGATTTTGTACTCTGGCTCACCATCAACCTCGACTGGAGGTGGAGGCAGCTGAGTACAATTCAGGATGGTGTTGGGGATGGAGGGTTCTAGCTGGGAGACATGGAGGACCAAATGGATGGACTTCATGTTCTCCGGCAGCCAGAGGGTGAAAAAGAGGGTGCCTGCCTGAGTGATGATTTTGTATGGACCTAAATTCTTCTCTGATAGTTTCTTAGAGGGTCGTGTAGAGCAGAAGTACTTTGCCTTGATGAAAACCTGGTCACCAACTTTGAAGTCTGGTGCCAGAGTTCGCTTGGCATCCACAGATCCTTGATAATGTTGCTGGGTGAGGGCGATTTCCTCTCAGAAGAACATATGGAGTTCATCAAGGTCGACAGAGTAGTCTCAGGCTTGGGCTGAGGTGAGGTTGCATTTGGGGTGGACGGAGATGTTGAAATGGTACCTCTTGTTGGCAAAGAATGGAGAAACCCCAGTAGTAGCATTCAGTGTGTTATTGTAGGCAAACTCCACAAGGGACAGGAGCTTGGACCAGTTGTCTTGCTGGTAATTACAATAAATGCAGAGATACTATTTGAGGGTTTGATTCATCTGTTCCATTTGTCTGTCACCCTCTGGATGGTATCCAGAGGTGAAGTGGAGCTGGATATCTAAAACTTTGCCGAGTGAGTGGAAGAAATAGGAGATGAACTCCGAGCCTTGATCAGAGGTGATGTGTGAGGGAACTTCGTGCTTTGAGAACACATGGAGTAGGAATAGCTTGGCTAACTCCAGAGATGTCACCTTATTGTCTGTCAGGATGAATATGCATTGTTTGGAAAGTCGATCCACAACGACTAAGATGGCAGTGTGTCTGGAGGACATAGGGAGTTGTTCTATAAAGTCCATGGAAATGGAGTTCCATGGCTTCTGAGGGATGGGGAGTTGTTTGAGAAGCCCATAGGGCTTATGTCTAGAGACCTTGGCATGGGCACAGGCTGTGCAGAATAAAACATACTCTTTGACAAATATCCGGATGCCCAGCCAAGTGCATTCACAACATATAAGCTCTAAGGTCTGGTTTTGTCTGAAGTAACCAGAGAGCAGATGGTTGTGTTTATAATGGAGGACTCAGAGACAGAGGTTGTCAGTGTCTGGGATGTAGATATGACTGTCAAGGCATAGGAAGCCTTTGGAGTTAATGGACCAGCAGGAGTTGGAGGGTTCGGAGTTGGCCATGTGAATGGGGGTGATGGGGTTGGAGGGGAGAGTGGACAGGATGTTGTTGGGGAGGGATTTCAGCTCGAACAATGTACTGGCCCAGAGGACCAGAGTTGCTAGATAGGTTGCCCTGAGGGATGATGTGAGTTGCTCTTGAGTGAAGATGGGGCGGAAATTCAAGGGGTTAACCTGAGCATAGTCCCTATCCCCCTCTTTGGGATGGATGTCCCAGTGTCTAGTGAGGGAATTGGGCTTCACATCTAAACGTCTGGAGTAGAAGTGGATGACCATGTTGAACTGGGAGAGAAACTCCAACCAATGGGCTTGGTGCTGGGTCAGGAGCTTTGTGGTGGCAAAATATTCCAGGTTCTTGTGGTCTGTCATGACATCAATTAGAGTTCCGGAGCCCTCAAGGTAGTGCCGCCAAGTCCAGAAGGACTTGTGGATGGCCAGCAACTCCTTGTCATGGGTGTTGTAGTTGAGTTCTGGAGTGGACAAGGTGCAGGAGTAGTATCCTACTGGACAGATTTCACTGTCCAGACACCAGATGGAGAGGATGCCAGCTATGGCATAGTCGGAGGCATCAGTCTCAACAATGAGAGGGGAGTTGGGGACCCAGTGGGTAAGGATCAGAGCGGATATGAAAGCATCCTTGAGGCGCTGGAAAGTGGAGCAGCATGTGTTGTTAAAGTTCCATGGAGTGCCTTTGCGGGTCAGGCAGGTGAGCAGAATGACGAGTCCGGAGTAGTTGACGATGAAGCATCTGTAAAAGTTGGCAAAACCTAGAAAGAACTGAACATCCCAGACCTTCTGGGGTTTGGGCCAATCAGTGATGGCCTTCACCTTCTCAGAGGACATGGAGAGTCCAGATGAAGACAGCCTGTATCCAAGGTATTCAGTGGAGTTGATGGAAAGCTCACACTTCTCAGGCTTGGCATAAAGTCCATGTTTTTGGAGTCACTGGAGTACTTCTTGGACATGCTCTTTGTGTTTGGCATGGTCCTCAGAGAAAATGAGGATGTCATCGAGGTAGACGATGATGTAGACATTGAGAAGATCTGTGAAGATTGAATTAACAAACCATTGGAAAGCTGCAGGGGCATTGGTGAGACCAAATGGCATGACGAGCCATTCATATGACCCATAGCATGTCCAGAAGGATGTTTTCCACTCATCTCCAGTGGAGATGCAGACCAAGTGGTATGCATGCCGGAGATCAAGCTTTGTATAAACCTTCGCATGACTGGGGGCATCAAGGAGGTTGGAGATTTGGGGGAGCAGGTAATGGTCCTTCTTCATGATCTTGTTGAGGCCATGGAAGTCCATGCAAAGATGGAGTGACCTGTTCTTTTTGCAGACAAAAAGCACTGGAGTGGTGTGAGTGGAGGAGGAAGGGCAGATAAAGCTCATGGAAAGGTGTTCATCAAGGAACTTTTGAAGAGACTCAAGTTTGGATGTGGAAAGGGAGTAGGTAGTGCCTATTGGCAGAGCTGTACCTTCTTCCAGGTTGATCTTCAGATTGAATTTGCAGTGTGGAGCAAGCTTGGAGGCCTTGCTCTTACTGACCACGTCTGCAAAGTCATGGCACTCTGGAGGTACTTCAGAGAGATTGATGGATTCGGGGTTGACGGAGATAGAGTGGAGGTCAGTCTCCTGAGGGCAGAGTGACAGTGAAAACTGCACTGAGCCCTCAAGATGACAGACAAATGTAAAGGTAGGAGTGCTGATGAGCACAATAGGCAGCATCTTGCATTTGGAGAAATGCAGTGGTATGGATAGGGCGGAGTTAGCCAGAGGAAGGGGTTCCAGAGGCTGTGGAGGTGAGCTTGGGGGTGCTGGCCTAGGATGTTCAGATGTTCAGAACGTGATACTGCTTGTGACCCAGTCAATCAACAGATTGAAGTAGGTGAGCCAGTTGTGTTCTAGAATGAGGAAGCAGGAGCCATCCAGCAAGGTGATATAAAATGTCATCGGAGTTATATCACCTGTTGGGAAATGGACAGAGAGGTCAACAGCTTGAGTGATGGTGGAGTTTGAAGTTCTGTTGAACAGATGGAGTACGAGCAGAGGGATAGAGTAGGGCAAAAGTCCATTATTATTGATAAATTTCATGTCTATGAAACAATCGAAGGAGCTGGAGTCTATCAATGCTGGAAAAGATGGAATATCATGCATGACTAATGAAATGGAGAACATAAGAGATTTCAGATCTGAGAGAGTGGATGCATTGAGTCGAAGCTCCTTGGGTGCATGGGTAGAGTCAACACAACCTCCAGTCCATGCGGAATCACAGAGGTCATAGACTATTTTTTTGCCTCAGAAGAGGCCTCTGGTTGTACTTTTGGAGTTTCAGTCTTGCTGGCCTGGCCCTGAGCAGTGTGCAATGTAGACCTTGGGCACTCCTTGGCCTTGTGTCCTGCCAGACCATAGAACATGTATAAATTGTTATTGAAGCAGCGCTTGCAATTGGCCACTGTGAGCTTTCCCTCCTTGCCTAGTTTGGATGACAAGTCCGGCTTAGGCAGAGTGGAGGCTCTGGAGTTTGCAGAGATGCTGGCGAACTTTCCCTTGGAATCCTTTGGGGCACCGGCGGAGGAGGCAGATGGGGCAGAGGAGCTCTTGGATGCCTTGGGGGGGTTCCCAGAAGGCTTTGCCTAACAGCTAATCTCTGATTGGCATTCCCAATAGTGGACATCAATGGCTTGGGCAAGCTGACAGAGTTTGGAGAGGCTGTGGGGCTTGCCAACCCACAAGTGTTATGTGTGCCGAGGGCAGCATCAAACTAGGACCAAACTAGAGGACAAGCAGGATGACGAGAGGGCACAAGGCAGGAGGAACACTAGGAGAGGCTGGCACTCTCACTAGGAATGGACCTAGAATGGCACTATCAATTGGGCAGACTAAGCTTAGGGTATTCTACAGGAATGGTCCCTACTTATACTACTGGGGAATGCGCACAGACCACCTAAGGGTAGGCTGATGGAGGCTATGTGTAGGTAGGCACAAAGATAGCATCAAAGATAGGAGGCAATAGGGAGGAGATAAGGAGTGGATGGCAACAAGGCAAAGATGAGTGTGGGAAAGGTACCACAGGGGTAAGGCACAGGTTAAAGGAAGGTCAGAGCAGAGTCCGAGGATAAGGACTTAGCTAAGAGGTTGGCACAGGAGCGGCAAAAGTGGCAAAAGGTAAGGAAAAAGGTGAAGAAAAGGGGATTTTTGTGACAGCAAGATCTTGTCCTTGATGTGGTCTGGGAGACTGTTATAGAAGTGGTGCCAGAGAGCACCTTCTCCATAGCCCTGGACTTTGGATGCAATCCTATTGAATTCCATGACATACTTGTTGATGTGCTGGGCATCCTTTATGGTGAGGTGGTCGAGTTGGTGCTTGTTAAACACTGGGGACAAACTCCAGACTAACTCCGGACTCCGGAGTTAGGTTAGTCGAATGGGACTTGGCTTCACCTTATGTGGTGCGCCTTTGCAGAAAGTCCGGTGTCCCAAATTTACAGAGGGTTGGAGTTCGGAGGAGAGTCTCGGACTCAAGGAGATCGTCAGATCAAGACGAGGATGGGACAGGGTTAAGTCGAGGTTAAGTTGAGATTTGAACTGAGGTATCTACTGACAGAAGTAGAGACTTTATATACTAAGAGAGATGAGATCGGG
>JBBPKI010000473.1:0-23404 GCA_038089155.1 Nevesoporus exiguus
TGGGCTTGCAGTTTCCGCACGTCTTTTTTTGTCTCTCTCTTTTGTTTTTGTTTGGTCTCTGTGGTTTTGGATTTTTCTTATCTCGACCTGGACCTGGCACAGCAACGACGTGCATCGCGGGTGGGTCAACTGATTTACCAGCCTCCGAGTGCGACCGTGATCAGAGGCGGGTACAGCCTTTTCCCCTTTGCTCTTGTGCAGACGTCACAGTCCAGACTCCTCTTTTAGATCGTTTGATGACGCATCGGGGTCCGAAGAAACAGCCTCAAACGTGCTGGCACATGGTCGTGCATGCGTTTGAGATATTATGCGTTCATGCATCTGACCCTACACGTACGTCCTACGCATTTTTTGGCTCGCCAGCAGGCGTGATCGTTGGTAACCGGCAACCGACAGCTGGTGATGCATGATTCATGATGTATGATGGACGCCCGGAGTCCCCAACTGTTTCGAAAGAGATCACGACACGGACGTATGCACGCACGCACGCACGGGACTCGGGGGGGGCGAGAATCCACTAGGTCCTCCGAGCAGTGTGCACGCCGGATCATGGGACGGCGCCGGGCGGTCGGGTCTTGGATTAGGGCCCCCTTTTTTCGACGCGGGTCGATTTGAACGACGGTACGCGTCCGTGCTCACTGACGCACCGCGCTGACTGGCACCCATGCACCACACGCCGATCGTCATGCACCGCCCGAACCCGACGAGTCGGCGCGCGTTGCGAGCGTGACATGTCAGAAATATCGATAGGAGATGCCCGGCGACGAGGGGACGGCTATGAAGGAGACGAGGGTCATTGATGGACGATCGGCGACCCTGCAGCTAGCACGCGGCCATGACAGCGCACTCCTTACCCGAGTGATAGGAGGTGATTTTGGCTTTTTGGAAAAAATGAAAAGAAAAGGAAAATAAAGAGTTGAAATGAAATTGACGAAACGAAGGACGAAGGGAACGGAGGGGGGGGTGCACATGGCGATGGCGGTGCAACCCGGCTACACCAACGATGAAACGCTGAAACGCGTTTCGCTTGGCTCCATTTTTACCGATCGTGATCGATGATCTCTAGCAAGCGGGATCGCCCGTGCGCATACTGAGTCGTATGAAAATGCGGAGCAACCAAAACAAAAAAGAAAAGAAAAGAAAAACAAACAAGCAAAAGCACGGAGGAGAAGAAGAAACGGTGTTGCTCAGGAACGGAGTTAGGGGAGCGCACTGGACTTGGAGGGGATATGTCATCTTTCGTTACTCGCCCTTTGATCGTCATAGTAAGTCGTCCCTCCGAGTAATATAGCCACTGATCTGTAACATACACCTTACCCGAGCTCAAAGTTTTTTGTTTGCGTTCCACAAGGGTGCCCGCATCATTCGTCGCCGACACCCGGGCCCTTTGCCACGTCACACCACCGTTACCCATACCTACGCCGTGTTGATACGGTGACCGGAGGTTCGAACGAAAGAAATTAGGTTAAGTAAACGAAACTCTGGACGACGAAACCAAAACCTCGTCCTTTTTTCATTTCATTCATTTTTGTTTTCGTCTAGAAAAGAAAGGGGACGCTAAGCTGCCCTGTTTCGTGTGGCTCAGTCACTGGCCTCGTACGGACGGGCCTGGATATGGGGGCCCGTACTGCCGCTACCCCTGACCTGCCCTACCCGAGCGGCCCGCCGTGGCGCTTATCTCACTGCCTCTTTTCCAGTCTCCTTTTTTTCTTGTCTGCGTTTGGCGAAGTGCGGGTCGGGCTCAGGTCGAGACGTGCCGGAAATGAAGACGTTGCTCTCTGATATTGCGATCGATAGCAGCAAGGGCAAGCGATCCAAATCTCGGACCTTGCACCTCGCACCTTGGGGGAAAGAGAGGGGGGGGTCGAGCGCCTCCCCAGTATGATGATGCTGTCACATGCTGTCACCATACGGGCGAATGCGTCCTGCGGGCGCGCGTAGGTGATTTATTTTTTCTCTTTCTCTTTCTTCGCAAGTGACACGTGGGCGTATGGGCTCTGATGCGGCGATGATCTCTGCTTCTCTGATGTGGGTTGCGTGATCGTACGTTTGTTTCGTTCTCGCTCGCTTCTAGAGGGTGTTTGATAACGTGCAGAACGGAAGAAGGGACGAACAGAGCAGCGCCATGGTCGGTCCGTGCACACCGGGGCTTGCTCAACCGACGAGGCTAGACCACATTTGGGCAAGACTAGCGCTTCGGTGAGTCCGATTCATTACTCATATCGCAATAGTCAAGAAAGTCCAACCCAATAGCGGCGAGGTGCGAACTCAAGACAAAGAAAAGGATAAAGTCAAAAAACGAGGCCGACAAACTGAGAAGAAAAGACATCCCCAAACGATGGTCGCCGGGGGCGTGAGCTCGGTCTCACCGCAAATACACGCACCGATTTCATCGTGCGGATTTTTTGCGCCGAAAGGACTGACCAAAGCGTTCACGAACGCGAGTCACATCATCACTGCCTGATTCATAGTTAATGGCCGGTAAAACCCAATCTGAAACGCCCTAGGGGTAAAAGGGCTTGGGCTTTGGGCTTCACGGGCTTCATACGGGCTCTCCCGTCGTTTGCTGGTAGTGCCGTGACGGTCCGTGCGCAGATTCGGTTTCGGTGCTCCCTCCATTCCTGACGGCCATCCACTTTAGTGATCTCATGGTTGCGATGACGACTGATACCGTGCCATCCCGGGCGCGCGTGACCGACTCGTTCCGTCCTTTTCTAGGTTTCCCGCCGCGCTGGGTACGAACCAAAGCGGGACGCCGCCAACTAAGGTCATACCGGGCGCGCGTCCCAGGAACGCGCTTCGGTTTCTACCCGGCCGAGATGAGAATCAAGTCAAAGCTAGGTACAAAGTTCACCGCTCCCGATCCCAGGGTCCTTGGGGAGGGCGGGAAAGGAAGGTGCAAAATGGAAACGCGTGCGATCACCTCGATTCGGTACGTTACGCACCTTTCGTCACATGTACGTATTGCGGGTCGTGAGCGTGCGCAACCTCACAGTGGGGCGTTGCGGTCTGTGTTCCCCGATGTGCTACGTGACTGTAGGTAATGCCTTGTAGATCGATATGCCGCGATGAGATCTCTTGCCAAACCGTCGCACGAACAGACAGGGGTAAACTCTATCGCATGCCATGAGCCGGGCGGTTGTGGACCCTGTGGTGCAGACGGTCCCGTGGGTGCGGTCGTCAAACGATCAAGTCGGCGCTACGGGGACAGCTTCCCACAAATCTACGCTGGCGCCTAGGTGGTGTATCTCAGCATTCCCGCGGATACAGGTTCCAGCCCCACCTCAGCCACTCATATGGTTACGGACGTTGATGAAATAACGGGATGTACAAACATCATTATGAGGTTAGGAGGAGGCGTAATGTTACGTTTTATCCGACGGTCCGTTGATGCGGAATGTAGTGGACGAACATATACTGAAATAGAAGGATGAGGGTCGTAACGTTACGTTTCATCTGGGTCGCTCATCTGAGGACGAGCCGTTGATAGGAGGAGCTAGACGGATGAAGAGGGGCATGATGTTACCAGAGTTCGCCCGAGATTTTTCCACAGGACGAGCAACGACACTGTAAGAAGCAGACCGGTTAGCTCATCGCCCGTTATACGCTACGTCACATCGGGCTACGACGGAAGGATGGAGAGTTGGATCGTTTCACATGAAACAGAGAAGCATAAAGCAAGATCTCGCATAATTAAAGGGTTCGAAAAACATGCTTACTTGAAGGTCTTCTCGATTATTACCGAAGGGTCGACTATGAACTCAAGGTCACGGACGAGGGTGAAAAGGAACATTTTGATCCTGAGAGCCAAAAGTATCAGCATACATATTTTCTTTTCCCATATAAGAGTCTAGATTTGGGATAGGCTTCAAGAGAAATGCAGGGCATGTCAACGGATACCGGATTCTGTAGAATGACCAACTCGGATGTTTTACGGGGGACGAAAAGTCTAAAGAAAGCAGGTTGTGTACCATGCCTTTGGAATATCCAAGCTCCCACAGTTGCAGATGCAAGAAAAAGAATGTTTCGACAGGACGATAGCGTTCAATTACTTACTCGGCTAGCGCAAACCTATAACCTATACATCCGTGGTTTCCACTCAGAAACGTTAATACGTTTGAGTACAGGCCTTGAATTGCTTTGCTGCTCTCCGGCGGATTCTTCCACCGCTCCGGTCTGCGAATGCGCCACATCAGATGTGGCTCTCCTCAGGGTCAAAGCAGGGTGATCACGTACCTGAAGAGGTGCGCATCCTGACCCCATATAGCCTTGCTTTTATTGATTGCCTGAATAGGTATCGTGATGATGTCGTGTTTGGCAAGCTTTATCGTGCTGTTGAGCTCGCCGTACTTATCCCAGAAGGGCCGTTGCACGGGGATCTCGTCATCTTCCGTAGCCACTCGCATCGTCCATGTTACAGGGGCATGAAATCTGAGTGTCTCACGAACGACCCAGTCAAGGTATTCGAGTGTCGATATATCCTCGTCCAGCGTCAGAGAATCCAGGTCTATACTGCGAAGAGCTTGGCGCAGCTTGTCCTGACATTGGGGCGCACTTGCCAGCGCATACAGACACCAAGTGAGTGCTGAAGACGATGTCTCGTATCCTGCGATAAGAAAAGTAGATATCTGACATAGCACCTCAGAGGTTGTCATTCGCTGAGAGGCAAAGGAAGCCACGTTTGATGACACTGCGGACGTGGCTCAAGGCACCATACTCCATTCGGGACCGGAATGCCTACCAAGGACACTCAGTAAGTCAGGCTCGATCGGGAATGGCTCGGAAGCATCTGGTTTGTCGTCCCAACGACGAGCGTCAACCTCATTGATCGTTGTCTTGCGCTCGGCGATCAGCTGGAGTCCGATATGGATCAGGTGATGATGTGCCTTCGCCATTGTTTCTGAATGGGGACGCTATCGAATCATGATAAGCAGTCACAGGGGCATCAGCAGTCCGGGATGACGCACGAATTTCCGAAGTAACGGGATCCACGTTTCAAGAATAGTGCGCAGCTGAAGCTTCTTGGCAGTGGTGAATACCACATGGTAAGCATCGGAAAGTTCATCACTCTGGCCCGAAAGGGCATTGAAACGATATCCAAAACCTGATCAATGAGAGCCTAGGTCTTTCAGGAACAAGATATATGCGTACCTGCAATCCCGATGACGTCTAGGGTGGCCCTAGAAAGCCACATTAAGACATCTATGGGCTCGGAATGATCCTTTGAGAGCGTGATCCAGATATCACGCAACTTGCAAAAGAGAACCGTGACTTCGGGCACGTTTGACGGCAAGCAAACAAACGCACCTCGGAAGCCTTATCCCTGAACACCGGCGTCAATCTCTTGACATTGGATGCTGTGAATGCAGGGCTCTACCCAGCAAAACGACGCTTATGAGCGACGACAGAGACAAGCTCCGTTTGCTCACCAATATTCTGCGCTGCGACGGGGCCAGTTCAACGGCGAATGGGGCCGCAGAGAGAAGGCAAACTTGCCTGTTTCCTGTGTACGTCGCCTTCCGTGGTGAGAACGCTTTCGCTGCCCGCACCCATCGCTGCGAGGTTGTCGCGAACGAAGTCTGGTTTCTGATACGTATCAGAGTGTGAGAGGATATGGGCGATGGCGGTCAGGTCCGTCGTCAGTAATCGGGACCCGCCGAAGAAGCCCTTGTAGGCGTAAGTGGATCCATACGTGGCGTCCCAGTCGTAGAGGAGTCCCGTGTTCTCCTGGTTGTACATTTCGCGCAAATTTCCAAAGAAGAACGATGGATTGGGTGGGCCGCGAAGACGCTGCAGCGGCGAAAAGTACTGGCGCCAGAGGAGCGCCAGGAGGTCGGCGAGAACATAGTACGTAGCGAGGACGAGCGCAGCAGCGAGTGCGAGCAAACCTGTGCAGAGATCGCGTACGACGAGCGTGGACGACATGCGGAAATTCGCAGGCAGAAGCCTAATCATAAGCGTTCGATTGCGCCCATCTCGGGCGAGTCTCCAAGGCGGGGGAAGGAATGTGTCCAGCTTGCCGCGATAATGTCGACACCACCACCGCCATTGTCGACGAGCTTTCGTCGCCGTTCTTCGCTTCGCTGCTCTCGATCCACCCAAACGACGTGACTCTCCCTGGCCGACAACTTCCATCTCTGTGGTCGCCGTGGTGGGCATGGGCGTCGGATCATGCACAGGCCCAGCCAGCCTGGCTCCAGCTGATGCGCTACTACACCCGCCCCGACGGTGATGACAGACCTCGGCCTGAGGTGAGTGGCGCATTCCATCGACTGCTCCTGTCCGTCGATAGCCCGTTTCGCCCAGATTCCGCCAGAGCTTTGTGCCTTGATCGATGTCGTACGCAGCCTGCAACTCGATCGCACCCCGTCAGGTGAGCCGCTTGCCAGAGTTCACCACTGAAAATGCGGGCATAGTGATCTTCCCCTACTCGGTACGGTACTGCTAGCGTCCGACGCAGTGACGCGCAGCGCAGGCGACCGCGCCTACCGCATGTCTCCAAAAAAAGAGCACGAAGTCGATCGCATGTCTGCATACGTTCGTCGTCTCGTTCAATCTGAAAACCCGCGATCGGTGTGGCACGCAGTGGACGTTGGGTCCGGTCAAGTGCGTTTTGTCCCAACTAAGTGTCCCGGACTCGCGGTGATCGTGGACTCAATTCGAGTTTTCCAGGGATATTTGTCCAGAGCCCTCCAGGAACTGGACTTTGACGTACTCGCCCTAGACCACGACGAGAACCAGACCTCGGGGGCTAACCGATGGTCGGTCAAGGACGCCGCACGCAAGAAGAGAAGACACCGCAGTGACTCACAGTCCCAGAACGGAGCCCGGAAGGGGTCACTTACTCACCGGACGGTTCACATTTGCCCTCAGACGTTGGACGAGGCGATAGCTGCTTGGCTGAGCGATCCTCCAGGGATTCAGCGATGCGAGGGACCTAACTTCCACCAGTACCCCACCCGGTCGGAACCAGTACCTATTCTCGTGGTCGCTCTCCACGGCTGCGGCTCCCTGACCGTCGATGCACTGCGTACCTTCTTGTCGGACAGGGCCCGAACGCCACAGGCAAAGGGTACGCGGTGCGTGTGGAGAGCTCACTCTCTGGTCGTCGTTGGTTGCTGCTACAATCTAATGTCACCTTTTGGTACGTCTAGCGGATATGTGGCTATAAATGCCGAACATGACCCCCCAAATGTAACAGATTTTCCCTTGTCCAAACGTCTCCGGCACTTGACTCCCATCCCCAGGTTGACGATCGCCGCCTGTCATCTCGCCGCCCAGGTACCGTCTCAGTGGCTCGAGAATGACGATGCGTTACGAAGTGCGGAACTGGCCCTGCACAAAGTCGTCTACCGGGCCCTCCTGCAACCTGTTGTACAAGCGGCGGCCGCACAGCTAAACGCGAACGCAGACCATACAGCGCTCTCGGGACGACCCATCCAGCCTGGCCTCGGAGAGACGCTCGAAAATCGCCGACTTGGAAGGCTCAACGATAAGGTGTACCAGGATTGGCCCACATTCTTGGGGTGCGCCGCGGAGAAAATGGGCATCGACCTCGTATCGACCAGTGCGCCCCTCCCTGACTGGTTCACGCACGAGGCAGCTCGTCTGAAAATGGAGGGTGCACTCTTGGTGCTGCAAACACTCCGCTGCATCCTAGGGCCGATGATCGAATCTTTGATTTTACAGGACCGTCACGATTGGATAAGGGATGAATTGGCGGAAATGAGCGATTGCGGCCAAGAGGTGGAGGTGAAGATGGTCAACTTATTTGATCAAGCTACTGGGAGTGGAAGGAACGTTGCGTTGGTCATCAAGCCCGCCACAATTCCGCAGAAAGGCTGCCTTGTGATCGAACGCATTTAGGTAACTGGAGCCCTAACTAGGTCCCACCCTACGCCCTGCGCGATACAGTACTTACTCCTGCTGGGATTAATTACCAATTCACTCGATATGATTCAACGGCCACGTAAAGATATCCTTTCCAATCTTGGCTGAAATTCTATCCACGATGAAACCGCCCGTTCGTGCTTGCGAAAGTTTGGCCGCGTACGCCTCATTGAGTGAAGGGACGAGGGTGTGTGGTAAATGGGGTATACGAATGAAGTCATCAGATGGCTGTTCGATTTCCCTTGGAGATGCCGATTGTGCCTGCTCCTCGCGCGCAACGCATTCCGATAACGCGATGTCTTCCGCCTCCCCCGTTACAAAGTGGGAAGCTATATTGAATGACGATGGCGGCTTCTCCATCAAAGCCCATGCGATCGATGTGTGAAACTTTGGATCAAGATAGAAGTCTTTCTGTCGTAATAGGCGGAGGGTCGGTGCAAGGTGGTCCAGACATCGGCGCAACTGAAGTAGATCGTCAGGGACTGCTGGATCGGGTGCCTGCTGGCAATTGAGTCACCTCTTCGTGCCCGGCGCCGACTTCCAGGGCCAAGAAGGTCCTGGTTCTTTCGTCGTTGGTCAGTTCTGAAAAGGAGGTAAATGACGCATCGAAACTGTGTGTAGCCGAGGTCACCGTTCTGTGCGCGCGCTCAGAAGTGGAGATGCACGTACGGAGTCATCAGAGAAGCCACCTGTCTGACGGCGCGTTTAAATTCTTCGCGCTGGTGCGCGCGCAGGAACAAGGGACGGGATAGGGAGATGTGCAGCTCCCATCGGGCGGCTGTGCCTTGACTGCGTTCCTGTCTGCTGATCGGATGGAGGGAAGGGACTTGGGACTTGGCGAGCGCCAGTGCATTCTCGACCAGCGTGAAGAGCGCGTCTTTGTGGTGCAGGATGAGCGGCACGTAGATGTACGTTGCATACTGCCCTTCGACGTGGGGAGTCGTGCGCACGCGACCATTGTGCAGAGCTGGGTTGTCTACTGGCGTTGGCAGGGTCAACGACGCGGACAATGCTGGCAGCTTCCTGAGTTGGTTTCGTCAGTCGTGTGCAGCAGAACTTGCAACGCCCAGACCTTTTTTTCTGCGTTGGCTGCGTTTCCTCTTCCGAACTGGCGTATTCAACTAGCCCGCCTGACGTGCGTTTCATTCACAGCTTGACTCGGAAAATGCCGTGTGGACTTGGTCGCTATCTAATCTGACCGCCCCCACCCCGGAGAAATGAGCGTACCGTTCATCAACAACCTCGGCGCAAGCGCTAACCACACTCAGGCTCTCTTGCATGCTCACGAGCCTGGCGGAGCACTCCATAGCCATGACCACGGCGGTGAATATGGACATACACACGAGCACCTCGATCATCCAGGTATGTCGTCAATCCCTGTCGGCCCATCGATCCGCATATTCCATGACTACCCAGGCAGGTTCGCCGAAAGGGATCTTCCTGACTATTCTTCGCGAAACTTCCACGAGCGGGGTTTCACGATAGGGATCGGTGGGTATGTGGATATGGTGCGGCCACGTGCCGGTGTTCCATCTCATCCTTCCATTAGGCCGGTAGGGTCCGGGAAAACCGCCCTCACGCTTGCTTTGTGCAAGCGCCTCCGCGGCGAATATAACATCGGTGAGAGTCTTGGCCAACGGACCGCGCGCTTGGCTCGGTCTTTCCGTCCTGTCCTCAACAATTTATCCATAGCGACTGTGACGAACGATATTTTTACTCGAGAAGACCAGGAGTTCTTGATCAAACACGAGGCACTCCCAGCTTCACGTATCCTTGCCATCGAAACGGGCGGGTGCCCCCATGCCGCAATACGTGAAGACATAAGTGCTAACCTGGGCGCGCTCGAGACTTTGCAGGCCAAATATAGTTGCCAGCTTCTTTTCGTGGAGAGCGGTGGTGACAACCTCGCTGCCAACTACTCACGCGAATTGGCAGATTATATCATTTATGTGATCGATGTCGCAGTGCGTGCCTTTTTTTCCCTCGGAAAACTCCATGGGTCGCTTGACCAGGTTTCAGGGAGGAGACAAGATTCCACGCAAGGGGGGTCCGGGCATCTCGCAGTCCGATCTCTTGGTGATTAACAAGGCAAGAGACAAATGTTTTTTGTTTTCATTCGCACATGTCAAGTGCGTTCTCACAGATCGATATCGCCGAGTACGTGAATGCTTCTTTGGAAGTAATGCAACGCGATGCCAGGATGATGCGTGGAGACGGACCGACCGTGTTTACGAGCGTCAAAATGGGCCAGGGTGTCGAGGACGTGGTCGACCTGGTCCTTGCTGCGTGGAGGACTGCGGGTAGCCCTGGCACCCCTGGTCCCGTTGTCCTGTGAACGGCAACGGGCGAATTGCATTGAGGGTTCCACGGGCGAAAACATATTTACGATATGTAATATATCCTTTCTTCCGTGAAATGCTGAGGTGGTAGGACGGTCATACGCTGGCTCTCACGTAGTGCACTCTACACGACAGGGCCCGGGCTGCGGGCTCCTCTCCATTCCGGTGGAGCTACACGAGGCTGGCGTGGACAAAGTACAGTAACGGGAGCAGTTGGCCGTGTGTGCAAACTTTTTTTTTTCCCGCGGATTGCGTGCGTGGCCAGACATTGAAGACTCCCTCGGAACCTGCCGGAGCACATGACAATTGCATGTGGCATTCTCGATGTGTCTTGTTGTTTTCCATTCGTCAAACGGTACGGTAACACGTTCAAGATCATCTACGGTCTAGTCTACTCCGAACATTCCAAATTCTGGCAGCTGCGATGGTTCTTCGGACCATTCGATCACTGGTAGGTCGTGCCCCTCCCGCGGGAAGCATGTCACGAACCTACTTCGCAAGCAGTCTAAAACTGTGCCACTGCCATCAATGATGTCACTGTTCCAACTCGTCAGTGCATTTCAACGGCTACCTTGCTTTGCTTTGAACGATAGGACGACGCTGGTGCATCTCTCATGTTTGCTGGGATCTCCAAAGCTCTGAGCTACGATTTGCTACCACTGCATCACATTTCAAACCACGTCACAGTGATGCCGGGGCCAAGGTATTACTCCCACCATTTCTCCTGGCACAAACTTCAACAAAACGCTCACGACGTGCCGGATGGGAATCCAGGAGCATCAGGTTGCTCGAATGGCCCGACATCACAGAAATAGATAGGTCAGCGCAAATACGTGGTTCAGGTGTGTCGGGCGTATTCCAACACGCAGCGAAGTTTCGGCGTTCCACGTGGTCGATCCGCACCACATTGTCAGTGCTTGAAATGTTACTACCCACTTCTGGGCATAACAACGAGGTGCCTCTTCTCTCTGCACGTCGTGGGCCTTCCGACGCATGTCAAGGCACGTTGCTTCATCATACCTTGATATGGCTTCAGTTACTCCCTCGCACACTTCTATTTGCTGCCATCGCATCTGTGGCGTACGACATCACGACGTGCTACGTGCCTGGCTATGGTGATGGCGCAGACAATGCGACTGACGTTGGAGCAGCCTTCGCCGAGGCGTTCATAGAGTGAGTTCGCGGTGCGACGACCAAAAACCCTGCTGACACGGTCCTCCTCGTTCCCTCAGGCGCTTCAACCCAGCGCTAGGGGGTAACATGTTTTCATTCTATAGCTACAATGACAAAAGATGAGCACGTGCACGCACCGAGTCTGCTAACGTTTCTTGTGGTCGTCGGGCGGAGCAATGGTATTATTCATGGGCATAGCGATCTGTGACGAATAGCAGGTGAGTTAGTTCCGATTTCTTTTTCTCGGCGAACCAAAGATATCGGGTGCTGACAGCATGCTCTCGCGCTACAGGTTTGAATGCGTACATCAGTCTCATCGTATGCTCCGCGGCTGCTCGTAGCTGCTATACTGACGTCATTGAACGCTAGCCGAATCGTCCTCGCCCGCTTTGTTTCCAGGACTGTAATGACGCCAATATAAGCGGTGTCATGATTCATAATTCGCGCATGAAAGTGTATATGTACATAGTACACAGCTTCTTGCGTCTAGCGAAGCTTGAACTTTGCTTGACAGGTTTCACGTGGTGATCATCAGGAACAATAGCGTTTTGTCTACCATATGAAGGTACGACTTGACCTTGCATCCCCCTTTCTACGACACAGGTTCGATACATCCACTATGTGCACGATGTCTCTGTCGGATCGTCGCGGACCACACCAGGGAGACAGACAGGTTCGACACATCCGGCAACAACAACTATGTATACGTCTCTTGAGAGCGGCGACGAACGGATACGTCTCGGGGAACATCCAGTGTTTCTATTCTGGCAGTACAGACTCGAAGTTTTTGTCGCTGATTAGCGACGTTTGTTACGGTGCAATATCGGTTCTTTTGGTAACTTCGCCGCCACGGGTGTAGGCTTATCAGTATCGGCTTGCCGCGGGACAGCAGCTCACGCCGATGGTCCATAGGGTTCAAAACGTCTATTACCGGAACGCCACTCTTACAAAACGGTGATGGGGGAACGACGATGGAGGTATCGTGCTCAAGGTATCAACAAGAGTGACCTCGTGTGTTCGCATCGCTAAGGTGACTTCCTCTAGTCCTACCGGTCTGCCTCGGGTGTCATCGAGGACGCAACATACGCATATGTCGAATAAGTCAGCTGGATGATAACAAGTGGGTCCCATCTCTAACACTTTTCCACTGCTCCCGGGTGATGTAGGTGAATGCTGATCCAACCCCCCAGACTAATGTCACCCCACCCATCTGTGTAACGTATACTGAACATGAAGCGCGACGCATTCGTGCCGCATACTGTTTCTTGGCGGCTGCATATAGAGTGCAAGGAGACTTGACTTGTCAGGACATTACCTTCCAAATGATCACATGGGCAGGTGATAGGTCCCACCGGCCGGCCATCGAAGTGGAGTGCACCTCTGGACACAAGTACGCCGGGCGGAGCTTGCATTTAAGTGACGTGGTTTTCGTTTCCGTGATAGGTGTACTGGCGTCATGACCGAGGTGGGTCGCTGTCAGAATATCACGTTGCAAATGACACGTCCATTCTTTTATCCGTGCATGTAGCACGTCATGATCACAAGGGAAGGCCACTCCAAGGCGGAAACTCCCATTATCAAACACGTGTGGAAGTGGATTGCTGGGAGTTCCTACCTGCTTGGCGTATCTTGAAGAGGTTATTTATTTCAAGACGCTATACGCCGCACAGGCTATACGATTCGTTGACAGGCTATCATAACTATTTAGACGAGTGGGAACAAGTCTCAAGCTGGAACTGCGTATGACGACTAACATATGCCTATTTGGAGGGCTCTGGCTGCGCAGACGGGGCAGAAGCTGGTGCGGGAGCAGGGGGAGAAGTTGGGGGAGGTTTAGCAGCCTTGGCTGCCTTGATACGAACCGCTTCATCATGAATATCACGTGCTTGTTTGGTGGTACTGGTGTAGAAGGACAAGACGGACTTGCCGAGGGGCGAAGCGAGGGCCTTCTCGTAATACTAGAACGTTTCGCCCGTATGAGCAAGGAAAATAGGGCGGAAAAGGGGAGGAGGTAATGTACCTCACGTAATACCTTTGAGTATCCCTTTTGCTCATCGATGCTCTTGACACGCGTGTGGGCGTCCTTGAAGGTGGACTGCGCTGCGCCGGAAATGGTCTGATCAGGGCCGAGGGCATTCTTGCCGACTGTCTTGTCGACATCAGTCATGAACGACAAGAATCTCTTGGAGATCCCGTGCTTTTCTATGGACACGAATCGAAATCAGGGTGATTTCAGTGTCCGCGCCACACGTACTGTCTATGTCGATGGCACGTTCGATGATGCCGTCGGTCAGCTGATAGCCACCAGCGAGATACTCGGCAGCGACTAGATGTGACATGCTGAGACGGACGCGCATAGACGGTCGTCGGTGGCGGTACTTACTGGCAGCACGTGGCTTGTCTGATTGCTCGATGTGAGGGCGATGCTCGTCGTGATCATGATGAGCGGGATGTTCGACCTCGGAGGTGACAGTGAGCTTGGAACCGTGGAGATTGCCCCCACTCAGCTGTAGGGACGTGGTTCAACACACGGAAGGATATCGTCAAATAGGAGGTCCAACCATGAGCGCAGTGCGAGCGGCGGGGGGCTTTTCGAAAGTGATGACGGCCGTCTTTGGTGCGTCGCCATCGCCCTTGAGTTCGATGGATTGAATCCTGGATGGCGATGAGAATGTGCGGAATGGCGTGCGATGACACGTACTTTCCGCAGAAACTGTGGGTAAGCGTGATGAGGGGTCACGAGACAACGAGTGCTGGTGGCCACTCGCCTGAAGTAGGTGTGCAGCTCTTCCTTGGTGGTGGAAGGGGAGAATCCGGTTACCTGCTGGCGTTATGAATGCGAGTCCATCGTCTGGGACGACACGCACGTCGACGGTGGGCTGGGCCATGGCGCTGGTCATCGATCTGATGGAGGGTTTGCGGCTGATTATCGTCCGTGCCACTTGCGAAATGGTCGTGTGAAAATCGGCTGATGGGTATGACATCGTCGTACCTGGACAGGGCAGTGCACCACACCCACGACGACGAAGACTCATCGACATCGACGGCGACGACGTTGGATGGGCCTCTTTTGATGCTGAGCTGCACGTCGTCGAGCACAGCGATGGCCACCCCCTCTCTCGACGTCAGGCACGTCGCTCCTCTCCGAAACAGCATCAGAGGTCTGCCTGCCATCCCCACAGCAACGCGACCACCGCCGCATCAGTCCGACTGTTCGAGAGACTTCTGGATCCCGCAGGTCACCGAGGATGGACAGGTATCGCACATCCCCTCCATCTTCCAACGTGCCGAGTCTGAAACGTCGTCTCTTTCTAGATATA
Organism: Nevesoporus exiguus; assembly: GCA_038089155.1. Lineage (NCBI taxonomy): Eukaryota > Fungi > Basidiomycota > Agaricomycetes > Boletales > Boletaceae > Nevesoporus > Nevesoporus exiguus. The sequence goes on from JBBPKI010000473.1 coordinate 14,723, forward strand.
CTACGCCAACACCTTGACGGGAAAACGCTCCCGCGACCTCCCGAGGGACTCTGACGACGACGTATCGGACGCCGATACCGTTGGTCTGACTACGTCTCAGCCTAGCTCGCGTTTGGGCGGCGGTGACGGTCTCGGTTTCGTTACTCGGCACGCCACCATCCCTCTTTCAGCCAATCCCCCGGACGCCGCAAAGACAGACGATACGGCACCTGTGTCCCTATCTGCCCCTACAGTGCAAGTCAGCGACATCCCTCAAACGCCCGTCAGACCCCTTCCTCCCGTCCTGGAACCCGGCATGGCGGCCGCCCGTCCCCGCGCCAATACCGACCTCGTGTCATCCAATCGCCATTCGAACCGTGTTCCTGGCGTCCTTTTTGACTCACTGACTGCGCCATTGCGCCACCGCAGTGCGGGCGAGGCCACTCCGTCGCACCAGTCCCTTCACCAGAGAAGCGTCTCTTCAGACAGAAATGTGACCCCGTCCAATTTAAACATCCACCCTATCTCAGTGGTCCGGGAAGCACCTCAGCTGAAAGAGATCATCGGTCTGCCTGGCGTTCCTGACGCCCAGGAACCATCGCCCACAGGGTCTCCCCCACCACTGGTGCTCACCGTACCGCTGTCCCTGGCCCGACCTGCACCGGAACTCGTATCCGAGCTGCTTCAGAGGGCACGAGAATGCATAAATTCAGTGATCCTACACCTGAGACAGTTTGGAATTCCACAGGTTGCAGGAGATGAAGAAATCGTCGACAATCTGATTTGTGCTACCATCACTGCTGTTCGAGACCTCTTGTACGTGTCTGGGCCATCGATCCGGCACTTTGGCGGCAAGAATAAGGTCGACAGGGGCACCAGTAACGCGTCTCAAACACCCCTGGTTCCTGCACAACGACGTGCGGTTGCCACGCTTTCCAAGTTTGTCTTATCCGCTCGAGCAGTCATCAACGACGGACCTTGGACTGCGAACGATGATGTTTCGCAACTGAGTGCGGATGCTGAGGAACTGGAGCGCTCGGTGGTCGAATTTGTGTCCATAGCTCAGGGAGTTCGGAGCCAAGGGGTTCTAGGTCCGAGACACTTGCATGGTTACTTGGCCGCCCCGCATGCTTATCCCACCAAGCCGGGAGCTGGTACTGCGGGAACTTGGAAGGGTTTCGGGTGGGTGGACGTTGAAGATCACGAAGAGGCTCCACGACGAAACTTGGCCGCGGTGACATTCAATGAATTCGGGAATTATATGTCCAGGGTTCAGGAAGGCTTGAGCATGCTCGTGGAAGGACTTCGTGCGACGCAGCCCGGTGCGTAAACTTTTATGTTCCCTTGTGTGCTCTGATTTGACGTCGTCTAATCCTATAGCCGAGGTTGTGAGCACTTCTATTCAAGAGCTCTTCAGGCACCTCTCGTCGCTTGTCTTGTTCCTTGGCGACATTCATATCGCTAGGCACGTTGACATTGAGACCGTCGATCAGGCAAAGCTCTCTGACGGTGCCCAATATATGCGAACAGTCGAGAAGGCTCGTGTGCTTGTCCGTTCGTTCGAAGCGACTACGCAAGCGATCTATGACGACGGGGCTGCATTGCTCGTAACAGCACAGCGCGTCCGTCGAATCGAACCTTGCGAATCCTGGAGGGGTCGTGACACTGCATACGACGCACTGGAGGCCCTGAGTGCATCTCTTGAATTCAACCTCAAGATTTCGCACCAGAATCTCGAGAACCTTATGCGCGTCGGCGTCGAACAAACCGCCATCCTGGAGCGTTGCAACAAAACGCCTGTCGAATGGCGAATGTCCCAACGCAGTCTTGTTTCTGCGATCTTGGCGAACCAAACCCTGGAAGCCATTTATGATAACCACGGGACTTCTGATGTTGTACCGGACGAACCGGAAAGAACCTTGAAAAGCGTCGCGGAAGGTGTGGATGAGCCACCTGCCTCCTTGCAGACGTCGTCCGTACCATCCCATGCACCAACCAGCGAAAAACCACTGATGCCTAGCAAGCGGGCAACTATGCGCGTTCCCCTCGATGACGACGAAAGTATGTCATGTCCCGTCTGTCTTTGCAAAATCTTACTGTTCTCTCCGTGGGATGGTAGCCGTAGAAACAACGCGCTTCCCTCCACGTCCAGATAAGATTAAGGCATTCTTCGGTGATGATGCGCCGTCACACTACTTGATTTCCTTGTCCGCCGGGACAAAACCTTGGTATCTTCGGCCAAATTATAATCCCGAAGAGGTCCTGATCGATCCAGATGGCACTGTCCGAGGCGGAACCGTTCCAGCTCTTGTCGAAAGACTCACTGCACATGAATATGCAGGCACGTCGATGATATTCATAGATACTTCTAGATATTTATGCATGGACAGATACTAACTTTACCAGGGCATTCTTGATGACATTCAAGTCGTTCATGACACTCGACGAACTTTTCAATTTGCTTGTGGAACGCTTTTGGATCCAGCCACCTCCCAACTTGAATTCGCATGAGCTGGAAGATTGGAGACGCCACAAACAAAACATCGTACGCATTCGGTAAGCACACGCTGTCTTGTGTTGTGGCTGTATATAAACTGCTATTTATGTAGGGTAATTAATACGATGAAATCCATCGTACTTGACGAAGATTTGGCGGACAAGGAAGACACGGGGATTCTCCGTCGGATTGCTCAGTTTGCATCGGGCAGTGACGTATTCAAAATTGCTGCTGCGAAACAATTGTTGGTTGCAATTAAACGAGTTGTCCGTCGATGTCTCTTCTCCATGTTCGAGCTTTTCTTAACATTTGACACTAGCACTCGGGCGGCATTAAAAGAGCGATGCCCCATTCCTCGGTTCCCCCACTCCCTCCCATCGTTCCAAAACGCATTGAGTTGCTGGACATAGATCCATTAGAGCTTGCCAGGCAGCTGACAATCCCTGAGAGTCACCTGTATCTGAAGATCCAACCTTCGGAATGCCTACGTCGCTCGAAGCAATCTCAGACGGAGTATCACGACGGTGTCGCCAACTTCATTCGCAGAAGTAATAAGGTATACTTCCAAATCATATTTGCGTTTCCTACCCACTGAAATAATTGTAGATTACGCAATGGGTCACCTACTCCATCTTGTGTAAAGATGACCCTCGTCGTCGGGCTATCATCATGAAGCAGTTTATCCTGGTTGCCGATGTCCGTCTTCGAAGCCACAGTCACGTGTTGATGCTCATATTCCATTGTAGCGGTGTCGGGCTATTCAGAACTTCTCCACCATGATGGCGATCGTTACAGGATTGAATTCTTCTCCGATTCATCGCCTCAAACGTTCGTGGGAGCAAGTTAGCTCGAAACATATGTCGCAGCTGGAGAGTTGTGAGGCGCTCATCAATTCTTACAAGCACTACAACAATTATCGTTCCACATTGGCCACCGTGGCCCCTCCGTGTGTTCCATTCGTTGGTACGTACCGCCTGGAGAAAGGGGTGCAATGCGTCTGACCGATTGTCTACTTAGGCGTATTCCTGACTGCGCTTACACACATACAAGACGGAAGTAAGGACTTTCTGCCAGGCGACCTCGTCAACTTTCGCAAACGCCAGAAGTCGTCGGAAGTGATTCAGGATCTCCAGCGGTGGCAAACTCAACCGCATAACTTTCACCCTCTCCCCTCGGTCCTTGTTTTCCTCAGTGAATCGCTGAATCAGTTCGGCGATCACGATGCCAGCGAGGTGTTTTGGAAGCTGAGCTTGGAGAGAGAGCCTAGAGAAAAGGACGAAGAAAAACTGGCCAAGTGGTTGACCGACAGCGGGTTCGGCCAATGAGTCAGGTTGCCGGGGGGGAGGTGGTCCTCTTCTTTTTGGCCTCGTTGCATCATACCCCATTACACTAGGAACTACGATGGACTCGGACGCTATGTTGGAAACACTGTTTTTTGTTTGTTTGTTTGTCCTAACACCTTGCCTTCGTTTGCTGTCTGCGCGGAAGCTTTATCCTATTGATATTTATGATGTGGTGCGGGACGCAGCCCGTTACACTTGGCCGGCCCGAGGTACTTGTGATCATTTGCAATTCAACATGGCTTTCGCTCGATTTCAAATTTCGTGTCTACATACCATCATCAACTGTCAGTGTCAAAGCATGGAAAGATTGGCGTAGAGTCGTCAAGAGATCATGTCACGAGCCATGTCGATGGCATCTGGCGGTACCCACGGATGGTACCTCGTTTCACCTCGTGTTGTTTCACTTTGAATGTTTACCCCGTGTGCGATGAGAGTATAAACACCTCGTCGGAATTTCCGGCCGGGGTGACCACCCCATGAACTCTGCAGACCTGGCTCTGGCCCGCGCACGCGTACTACGGAGCAGCCACTCTCGAGACAGACGGTTCAAATCGGACGGGCCTGTGAGAAGCCGCTGCACGTGAGCAGCGAATTCGAACGTACGAGCTGCCCACCCGTAGAATCGCTTCACTGGGAGGAAGCCGTTGGGGCGCCGAAGTGTGCCAGTGTTCGACGCGAGGGTATAGTGCTATCGATTGCCAGTGCCTCCGAGTCCATTCTTGGCCTGTGGCTCGTGGTTTGCTTGCCATCTGCCAGTGTGACTGCGAGTTGTCGATCACTCGGCGTTTCGTGTCGCCAGCGGTCGACGTCGACGAGGTTGGTATGTGCTTAGTGATACTACGTACCTGCCACTGCGGGTGAACTGCCAGTAGCGCTCACTATAAGGTTAAAGAGGTGCACGTGGCTTACCTTGTCTAATAACGAAAATTAAATATGCTGCCTTGCTCAATAGGAACTGGACCTCATGGCAACGAAAGTAGAGAATTCTACCCCATAGCTCCTGTAATTGAATATTGAACCACTAAAGTGAGCATGCAGCGAGGGACATACGGACCCACGATATTCCCGCACCGAGGGTAGTCAACTATAAGTGCTTGTTCACTCTATATTCACGTTCTGCGCTCTGCTGTTGTGGGCTCTGTTCACGAAGGGTCCTTTCTGCATTGTTTCGAATATGCATACAAGTTTCCGAGTGGACCATATTCAAACTCAGGGTTGCAAAAATATCTCAATGACACCCAGCTAGGCTTTGGGTGCCCAAGCATACTGCTACGTCAGTCTTTCCCTTGCACGAATTCACAGCGTTTGCATACTTATGCAGTGGAGGCTCCCCCCTGACGAGGCTCGAGATCCAGCAGGTGATAAAACGCCATGCATCAAAGGGCACTGGACACTGCAATCCAAATACCACAACCTTGGTGTGCGATAGATTGGAAGGTTACATATCCATATCTTGAACGCGAGTCCTGAGATGCTGAAGTGGTTTGGAGCTGTCGTATTGACGACAGGAGAAGCTGTGTGTTGTGGATCCATCGGAGAGCACCGACCATCCACGATACACTTGGGTGTGCCGAGCATGGAGGTGCTGGTACGTATTGCGCAAACGGTGAATGCTTGCAGCGTCACGGAGGAGTAGCCTGGAAAAGAGAGCAGTCAGTACTTCCGGAGAGTAGTCAGCGAGAAGGGGGTCTCCTCGACATCAAGCTTATCGGGGGCAACCCAAAGCTTGATTACCGCCGGGAACATGATGAAGAGATGACCTTGGAGAGATCGAGCTGAGAGGAATTCCGGGGTGCGGATGACTCGGATGAGGAATGGGTAACTTGAATCTCCTGCTACTCCTTTGATCAAGGGTCAGAGAAAGACAAGTGCAAGTATGTGACACCATGTCAATGAGCCAGTGAGGAACAAAAGCGCCAAGCTTTCTGAACCGTCAAAGGGTCACCCTTGGATGGTGACATTGAGTAAAGCTGAGGGCTGGAAATACTGGCGCTGACTGCATCGTTTGCAAAGGTACACATGCCAAAGGATGACATAAATACTTTGTAGATGGTATGACCAAGAGAAGAACAATCGAAGAGCGATCGTACAATAACAATGATGAGATCACACTTCTGAGCGAAATTAAGCTGACCTTCGAGAGCCGCGGGGGAACTGAGATGTTTTGTGATGCACTTTAGTTCAACAGAATGGGTGAAACCCATGAGCACATGAGCAAGCATAGGGCCAACTCCGTAACACAGTGAATCCATAACTATGCATCAAAAGTCCCCATTGTCGAGTAGTTGATTGGGTATCCCGACAGCTAGCTCAGGATACGAACTTTTCTCATGAAGGGACTTGAATACGCGCAACGACTCACACAAAGTACAATCGTCCCGCTTCCAAAATATAACCTTTCAAGAGTCAAGGAATGTAGGCACGCCTATGGGTTCTTGGTAGAGAGATTGACAGTCAACGTCAGGGCCTACTTCCGACTTCCATTTTACCCGACAGCGAGATGACTGTGTCTCGCAGCGACTTCTCACCCTCAGAGGGGTAGCTCAGAAATAAACGAATTTGCGATTTCCGCCCGCTGGAACAGATGGATGGATTCTCCAACATTGTGTGATGCAGAGTCAGTGGGGCTTGTAGGCGTGGCCTATGTACTCGTCAAAAGCACGATCAGTAGCATGCACACCACATGCTAGCGTTTGCTGTCGTCGTTGTATCGAGAGTGGTAGAGGGAGAAAGACGGCACGTGGTTTACGATGTATTCCAACAAATTTGAAGGGCTAGTAGACTCCGACGTGGAAGTACCACGAGCCACGAAAGGATTGGAGAAAGAGTCAGGGCTGGAACAATTGTCGTCGCGTCCAGAGGAGGGCAAATAGCAAGCGAGGTGGACCAGTGGTACACAGCATATGAGCCAGGCCGCACCGGTTCTGGCAATCTCTTCCCAAACCGCTCTTCGGAGTCAACCCGCACCACGACGCGGAGGCAAGGTAGGACGCGATGGACATACAACCACAAAATCATTCCTACACTATCCTGCGCATAAAGCGCAAGCGCACGGAGGAACCCTTGGACGCCCTCGGTATGCATTTGGCCACACACGCTGATCTTGTCACCCAGACCCGCTCACGCTGCAAGTAGTCGTCGAATCACGCTTCAGGCGGAAGAAATCGCGCGGTGGCGTCGACGTGTTCCAGTTTGCACAGACGGTCGAGCACGGTGCCTGGGAGGACGGCGCACTGAGGCAGAATCTCCAGGTGGGCCGACCATCCGGGCTGCGCGTCATTATTCATGCCACATTTGCGCCGGTTTGCTTCGTTTAGTCTCAGATTTCGAGGCTGGCGCAGGACGCGAACGAGAATGGGAGAACGCAAGCACCGCATAGTCGTCCCTCTTGGCCGCTCCCAGTGGATGGGGGATCACGACGATATGCTGTCAGAATAGCGGGTGCTAGGGAAGATCCAAGAGCTAAGAGACGTCCAACTAGTCCGTAGGTCCCCTACCCTATATTGGCCGTCTTGATACCTTATTCTGTGGCGTCTGGTCAGCCCCAAAGTCATCTCAGCTAAAGACGCTCCTCGAAACGACTTCAAGATGTACGATGCAGTCCTCGAAGACCGAGGCCCCGCTTTGCCGCCGATGGATCCCGAGATGGAAAAGTTTTTGCCAATGCTGCAAGATTATCTAACCCGTACGTATGTCTTCTCAGTCTTATTGATCGACTCTCTCAAGGTGTAGCTGGTGCAGTACAGGAAACCAGGTCTTCAGGCGTCATCCCTAATTCAAGTTCACTCGGCGCCCCTGGTGACGACTACGTCTGGGATGTGTTTTACAGGAGACCCTATTCGTTATCCGAGTGGAACTCATTCGCCGCCAATTATGGGACCGTGTAGGTAGTCGTTGCGGGGGTCTCTATAGAATGCCTGACATTTCAAAGAACCGGCCTCCCTCCGTCTGTCGAAGACGAGGAACTGTCGGACAATTCTGACTCAGAGGAAGAGGACGAGGCTGACGAAGATTCTAATGGTTTGTGGGACAACCTAGATCCCTAGATCTCTCTCATGTTCTCCCTCTCCCAGCTGAAGAATACTACAAGAATGACTATCCCGACGAGGAAGATTCAGACAATGACGACGGTTGTGTTCAACATCTGGATCGAGTACTAGCCGATCTAACTTGACTTAATAGACTTTTTCCACGATGCCACGGAAGACGAGGATTTCAGCAATTTCGACAATGACCATGACTGGAGATGACATGACCTTAGGTTACACGTTTTACATCAATATCATTGCATTTGTCTCAAGATCTGGGTTAATATCGAAACATTCACGGGCATATTCCATTTCATCAGTGTCGTTACACATGTTTCTTAAGTCCTTGGTCCATCCTGTCCGATAATTATCATAGTTTGCCTCCACGAAACATGCGTGTCACTCCACGAGGGTCGCCACAGAGCTCCGCTTACTCGGGCATTTCTTTAGCTCGACCTGCAACGTCTGACGTCTGATCAAACAACTCATTTTGGGAACGTGAACGACGAACCTTCTCCTCATCGATCACAGGCATCGAGCTTATCGCTGGTTTCCTCACATAGCGCAGCCGTCCCAGGAATGCTAGGGTCGCCAACGCCGCGAGGACCAGGGCGAGCGTCAGTCCAGCGCCAAGGAAGCCGGCACCAGCGGGACTGATCGTTGAAGAAGCGGCGGAACTTGCCTGCTGCGCAGCAAGCGTGAGTGCACCGCAGCCCCTGTCCTGCGAATTTTGGCATGCGTTGCACCATTCTGCCGTCGTATTTACGGTATAGGGCTATGGTCCTGAGTCAGCTTCGGCTACATGGCAGTGTCCTCTAGTCGAGGGCGATTAAAA
>JBBPKI010000474.1:0-23401 GCA_038089155.1 Nevesoporus exiguus
ACCACTGAGTTGGTCGTTTCGGATCAACGTCGAACGCTAGATGGATTACCGAAATTGGAAACTATACATTCCTATCAACGACGATTCCGACTCTGCCCTGCACCCGTGCCAGGGGCAACGTCCCTCGCACCCTGCATCTTCATCTCATCCTCGTCCAGCCCAGCCTCTGCCAGAATCTTTTCCACCTCTTCTAGTATCGGCTTGTACTCCGCTAAAGTGCAGTCAGACAGACGAACTTGACCGCTACTGAATCTACTCACCGTACCGCGCCTCGGCCAGCCCGAATCCATCCCGTCGTAATTGCTTGCCACGACTATCGCTTGCATGACCGTGGTGGGCTTTTTGTGCCCAGTACTCGCCTGGGCTCGAACGTGAACCTGAGTAAGGGTGGAACACCTGGAGAGGACGTACGGGAGCGTGCATAAAACGTGGCCAACGTCTCTCCTGGTGCCGGCGTGCTAATCACATCTTCTGCCGAACGCGTCGCGTCTTTGGCAGAGACACCCATGAACGCCGTCGCCTGGGCTCGTAGGTCGTCCTGGTGTGGCAACGTGAGCCTTGGCTACCCGGAGAGGGTAATTTGTCCTCGGCGTACCCGCATTCCGGCTTCCGTTCCTTCATCTTTTTCCACCTTTTCACCCACAACCATATCAATCCCTCCTTCCTCCTCACTCTCCTCTACTTTCTGTCTCTTTCCCATTTTCGTCTTCCCTTTCCGCTTCTTCTCTGACACCTCCGACTCCGACCGCCCTTCACTGTCTTCATTGTCGTCGTCGTCGTCGCTCCCTTCATCTCCACTCTCCCCTTCCTCATCACTGCTCTCCTCTGCCTCAGTGGGGATGACGATCCCACTCTGCTTCAGGCATACGAACCGCTCCAATTTATCCAACTGGATCGAGTAGAAATCGTCTAGCGTGTACTCGCGCGGACCAAGCTCGAAGATACCACCATAACTACGAACGCAGCTTCAAACTCTGTACAAGATTAGAACCTCGGGAAGAGACTCGACGCACATGTACAGCACGTTGCGAAGCACCGCGAGCATGGCGTTGTAGCGCGGTATTGGTTTCGTCAAGTTGGGGTCATCTGGGTCAATCTCATCCTCGTGCTTGAGTTCCGGGGCCGGTCGTGTTGCCACTGGAAATCGGCCCTGTAATCAAGGGTAAGCATGCATGCGCACGAACGCGCTGAACATGCCTGTGTCTCTTCCCCATCCTCCCCATCTTCTTCGTCGTTGTGGTCATCGTTGTCTTGTGTACGGGTAGTCGCTCCACTGCCTTTGGCTTGCTTCTTCTTCCCTCCACCCCTCTTTTTCGGCCTTTTGAGATGCATGGTGATCCATCGTCCATGACCCGCCAACTGGTACCCATACCTTGCATCCAAGAAAGTACATCAACCCTGTATTCCGTCGTACGAGGAACAAAACGTACAACTCGTTCCAAAACACGCTCTCCAAGCCCTCTTCTCCTCGCTCCTCGTCCGTCACCCCTCCAAACATCACGCCCGTCCCCTTGGCTGACCACAGCGCCATCGTACACCCTGCCCGCGGCGTTGGTGTATGCGTCGATGACGCCGTCTTGCGTTTTTCCCATTTCAACGTCAGAGGGGTTGGAAGAGACGGATCGAGGGTCATCCTGGATTGTATCAGTGCACGCGCATCGATGACAAGCGCGAATCAAGGCGCACTTGAGAAACCACGTATCGTCCAGGATCACGCCAATGGGTCGTTTACCCTTGGTATATTCCTTGCAGTAACCCCCTGTCGGATGACACGAGAGTCGTCGTTAGCTTGGTGGATGATGACATAACAAACGAACCGTATAGAACAATCCCATCTACTGTGAGCAGAAAGGAAAAACCACTACGGGGACTGGGCACTATCAATGGCGTCAGAACTGGATCTGGTGGAACACCTACGAGGGCTTGCGTTCCGGCTCTTTGAACTCGATTTGGTGCCATTTATACTCTTGGGTGTCGAATATCCACGTATCATTTAGGTACTGGGCTAGCAGGCAGTTCACGTTTGAACAGAGTGACGACAATGCGACGCACTCACTTCGATATCCAGGATCATAAAATCCGCCAAACAAGACGATGAAATGTTTCCACATAGCCATCCTGTTCGCATCCGAGCAGTTCAGTGACACAGGCACGGAGTGCAATCACTGCCCCACCGATGACCCGACCGTGCGCTCGGTCGCACCTTCGTTTCAATTCTCTCCCATGTATGCGTTAGGATGTCAAACACCCAAAAGTCGCGGTAATGATGAAAGCTGTTTTGATACAACGACGAAAACTCGCCACCTGTGCCGCGATCGCATCAGCGACGTGCCAAGTTTGTGCATCGCAAGGACCGGACCAAAGAGGTAGAGTTTTCCGCCCCCAACAGGAGATGCGACGACGCTGTGTGCAGATCGGGGACCGGGGCAGGTTTGAGAGACAAATTTTCGCCACTCGTCCTGTGAGGTGACAGTATTCGACGCGGGATCGACAGGGGTCGTTCTGAAACGTACCTTGTCTGGAGAGTACCGAAAAACGTCGTTGTAAAAGTACTTCGAGATAGACCATCAGCAGAGATCGCAAGAGGTAGTCGACGCGACACGGACCGCTTTTCCGTCCTCGCTAAAGTACTCGCCCCCGATGGACCAGAGATGATTCCCGTTCGGACAGGCCGTCAAAGTGGCATTTGCACGTCTGCTGGGTGGTCCTTCGACGACTTCTTCCGTGACCGTATGTGCTGCCTCCCATTCTTGTCTCATCTACTGGAGACACGACGTGCCGATGAGCGACGGCGTTCGGGATGGTGCACATACCACACCTTTTTGAGGATATCTTCAAGATCTTGGTCATCATGATCGTCATTGTCCCGTCGTGATTTCGTTGCTTTTTTCTTTTCCTTGCGCGCTGTCTTTTGTGCCGTTTTTGCATTTTTTTGAGCCTTTGCGGCTGCTTTCTTGGATGACACTGCGCCGGTCATGGTAATAAATCAGAGACGTCGACACAGTGGGGTAGGATCGCGTAGGTAGGGCGCAGTCATTTTCCACAAATAGGACGGTATCACCAGAAGCATGTCACATTAGTCCAGTACTTGAATGTCTCGTAAAGATATAAAGAACATCCAAGAAAAGGTGTGGGATGAGATGAAGACGGTAATATTTGATATCAAACCCAATCACGCTGGAGCCGGATCCGGAGTGCATGCGACATTCGCAAGACCACCCTGCATCGAATGAAGGAAAAAAATGGTTATGCCATTAGTGTGAATTGCCAACCGATACTGAACTGACCCATGGTATGAACTTACCTGTTTAACCTTGTCGCAGCGAGCGGCCTGCGAGACACAACTTGAAGCACCGACCATGCCGAGGACGGCGATGGGGGTGCACTCCAGCCCGGCATTGGGGATGGCGTCAGTGATGACGGCAACAGGACCATTAGGCCAGTCGTCACCGTGGAATAGGGTAGTGCCCTAGGACCAGGTGACTCCATAAACTGTCCACAGGGAAGAAGGTAAGGCGACATCTCACATCGAACTTCTGGTTGCAACAGGATACTGTTCCGGTGGAGCATGTGGAGCCGCTGCGGGACTTGTGTGGGTTTTGCGCGGCGGCAACTACAGCGAGGGCGGCAATTGGAGAGAGGGTGACCAAGCGAGAGGACATGGTTGGCACTTAAGTGGGCTTTTGGAGAGTCAAGGACTGAAAGAGTGATTTGGTTGCTGACGGCCAGCGGGGTTGGTCCCCCATTTTATGCTGTGGGTGATCCGACACCGTAATACGGTTCATTTTTTCTTTTCTGTTTAAAACCGGATGCACCGGGGCCCGAGTTGCAAGGACTGGCTTGAATGAGCAGTGATGTAAGCTGAAAAAAGAAAACTCAAGCTAGCATCTGACGAGCAGCTTTAGGCGCATCTAAAGTTTGAGGTTATGCGTCCTGAATCGCGGCCTTCTGATTGGTGGTCATCGGGGTCTCTACACCTAAAGGAGAGAAAGAAACTAGCTAAACTAAATGCGGAGTGACTCAGTCACTCTTCGTTCAGTTTCAGTCGGCAGATGTAGAAGTGGGCAAGTTACGTACAATTAATTCGTTGTGCGAGGGAGCCAGAGGATCAACGATCAGCGATAAGGCGGCCATGACCTCGGCCCAGGAGGGTGAAGTAGAGCCAAACACGAGGAAAGAAACACGGCTCCATCCCCTCGCACACTTCACCAGTAACTCGAGTAGAGAACGACCTGAAGGAGTGTGCCACGTAACGGGTTCGTTTGGGTGAACTGGAGCATCTTGCGCGCCATAATCTCTTTGTTAGATAGAACGCACCAGAACTTTGTGCAGGCAAGGTTATGATTATGCATGAAGTGGCATCGGGGAAGGCTCGTCTGTTGGTATTGCGGACTACAGAATGGTACAAAGTTGAGTTAGTACATCGGACGGGCTGACGGACCAGGAAGAGCAGGAGACGCTGAGAAGTTTGTCACAAGTCACACTCGTGACTTGCGCCTGCCATACACTGAAAAAGTAAATAAATGATTGGAAAATGTTGTGACTTGGAGAAAATCGCGGTCATGATAAAACACGGCAGAAATTTCACACTTTATTGCGATGCAGTGTACAAAATGCGAGTAAATAAATTTGCAGATGTCTCGCCACAGACGTCGCCATGCCAAGTCCACAGAAAGCCCGCGTCGAGCCCGAGGTAGCGATATCGATATCACGCCCGACACGTCTTTTCTTCCAATTCCCACAAACAGTAACACCCACCCTCCCAGCTTTCTTTCTACGAACGGTGACTGTACACTCCGGAACCACTTCTCAATCCCATTGGCGCTACCATCGCCCCTGGCGCCGCAAAGGTAGTATCACTGATCCAACATTTGTTCTCGTGGACGGAGACTCGTGAAGAAAGTCAGGATCGTGCGCACATGCCTCCGTGCTGAGGACAGCCCCTAGCGCAGAGCTCTGTCGAGTGCGATTTCTCTCCCTCTACTCTCGACCCTCCCTGGAGTTGCTATTGGTGGCCCCGCCGCGTGTGAAAAGTGTTAACAAGGGTTGGGCACTTTGATATGCTGACCTTGTTCTCTGTGCAATATGCGATCGAAAATTTTTCTTCACCACCCACGCTGTGGCACCTATCGTGGTCCTATTCTCCGTGAGTGCAATTCTTTCATTCGGCCGAGATTCAGAGCCCTTTTAATTGGAACTTTGCCACAGGTTTGCTATCATTCTTCTTATTCTGTTCCCTACGTCATCGTGGCCTCGGTTTTCTATCGTCTTGACCACCTCGCTCGCGCAGTTAAGACGCGCATAACAACCACTACCCTCCGGCCAATTCCTGAACTGGGGCTCACCCGGGTTAAAATGCAGGCCGTTAGCGCTGGGTGGCGTGCTGGACAGCACATTCGTTTGCGCGTCCTCTCGCCAGCCATGGGCCTTTGGGGCATAACTGAAGTACATCCGCTCACCATCGCTAGCGTCGGCAAGACGGAGGAGCACTTAGTTTGTTGTGCAAGAAAGCTTGGAGGTGGACGACTACGAGATAGCCAGTACGTCTGTATTTGGTGAGGGAGGGCAAGAGATTGGCAGGGATGTCAAGGTGGTGATCGAAGGACCATACGGTACGCGCCTACAAGTTCCTTCGTGCCCTATCCACAGACTCAAGAGTGTGCAGGCAGTGTCGGTAACACTGTCCATCCAAAGCTACTTTGGTACCATGTTCGTCGCCGGCGGGAGCGGTGTGACGTTCGCGCTATCCGTAGTCCAAGGTCCCGTCCGATCTGGCTACTCGAGCAGAATCACAGATATCGATATTGTCTAATGCATCGCTGACCCTGGTTCGTTCGCATCACTCTTCTTCGTCAAAGTGTTGATGGAGACTCATTAGGTTCGTTAACGCCAATCATCCTCCTGTTTGCGGCGCTCGCGACCGAAGGCACCGTTGCCCGCCTGCGCGTCTCCATATTCTAAACGCGCACGCCGACCAAATCGCTCGATGGCGTGTACCTCCCTCCGGGTATCACCCTCACTCCTGGGCGTTCCAAGTTCATCAAACATCTCGACGACCTCGCCCGTTCTACACTCAGCGTCGGTGGGTGCAGTGGCATATTCGTCGGCGTCTGTGGGCCTGTATCCCTCGCCTCCAGCACGAGCGAAATCGGGAGACGCTTTGATTCGAATCTGAAGCGCGCCGTAGGGGGCGTCGAGCTTCACGAGGAGTGAGTTGGATTTTTTTTTTCTACGTCTGCACCCCTGGACGATCCCGTGACTAACCCGTCCGCGACTGTCTTTGGATGATGAAATTCGAGACTTTTACGTTCGCCCATGATCGTGCAGCGCTTTCTTCGTTCCTCGGTTTACGGACTACTCTCTCCTCCATTTCTCCCCACTCGTCCGTCTTTTTTTTTTCATGCGCTGGCGCGTTGTAGTATATCCTGGATCACACCAACGTACGTTGTGACCACAGCTTTCCGACGCTATGAGAATGTCGAATTGATGTCGTGCACTGGGTGCTGACGAATTGGAATTGGATAAGGTGGAATCAACGTGCCCTTGGCGTGGCACGTTCCTCACATAGACACTATACGCTTGGATATGCCGTAGAATAGCAAGGACGTAGATGCGAAGTGCAAGATGTAGTAGCATCATTGGATCTCGAGAGCTTGAATCTCAACGATCACGTAGATTACCACCGCACAGAAATTTTATTGTCGTCGTCGTAAACACAATAACTGCCCAGGAAACAACAATGTTCAGAAAACATCTCGAGCTGGCGTCGCTATGAACGACCTTGACATCATGAGCGCGCAACGTTGTTGTAGCTCCCCATGGAGAAACTTTGAAATAATTCGTACACTCGATCTACGATACCTTTATGGAACACTCGGTCTCTATCTAGATTGCCGTGAACACCAGCTCGATCAGATTCCTTCCTCCTGTGCAGCGGCGAACGCGCTCAGCACATGTATGCCACAACAGTCTATCATCTTGGGTGTACGTGGCCGTGAAGTTTACCGGGTCCCTCAAAAGACACGGGAGGGGGTGTGCCGGTGTAAGGAAGGAATCAAAGTAGTGTTGTATAACGGGGAGCCCCTCGGCCTTGTACGTCTTGATCATGCCAGTGTTGACGTTTTAACCTACGAAAAGGTGCGGGATAGGAGGACCAGGCGTTGAAAAGAGAAGACCACTCACCATCGATAAGTTGTTTATGAACTTGATGCAAGTAAAGTACCTGCAATCTTTGGCGAGTTCGTCAACGATTTCGGGAAGGGGTACCGCCTTGGGTGAAGGGTGGCCTTGGACGCGTCCGTTGGTGGGTACAGTAGACGTTTTCAACTGTACCGAGTCAAGCAAGAACGGAAGGAAATGTAATCGTCGAGTTCCGCCAGAAGATCCGCGGACTCGAGCCAATAGTAGACTGGAGCACTCGCATGACCTGTATGCACCTTTTTATCGCGTTGAGCTGGAGCGCAATGAGTTCCAGCGGTTGGCCCCGCGCATTCGTATTGCCTTTGACTCACCTGACATGGATCAACATGAACGAATGTGGACCCAGTGTGGCCAGAGGGCAATATTACGGAACTTCGTATCCGCATACCTGACTTTCGCGTATCCATAACTCAACAGCGAGGTGCGCGCGATAATATGATGGTTCCGCCTGGCCGTCGTCCGGGGTCATCTCGGCGGTGCGCTCATCGTTCGGAGAAGTTTGGCAAGAGTAGTAGTGTCCTGCTGAACTTGCCGGGTGGGGGTATGAACCAGAACATTACAACGTGAGGGTGTACATGCCTAGGATGCCTGGACCGGTATCATTCTGGAAGCTGGACAAGGTTTCTGTCGCTCCCCATAATCGTTGGTTGAAACGGAATGGTTCGGTGTGGTGTGCGAAGCTGTTACGTAACCAAGCACACACTACTCGTGCGCCATGACTCCCGTCCTGACCTGGCGCTGTTCTTTCTGATAAGTTGCCCACTTGAAGCACCTTCTATCCTTGTTGGTAAAAAGAATCTAGTCACTGCAGGGTAAAAGGACAAGACCAAATGTGCTGGATGTGAGCTAACTTGAAGTCGTTTCATTCCTACGTCCATCTCTTGACATACTGCCCGCTCCAGCTCATCACGTCCAAACGAGGGTTGCCAAAAAGTATCGGACCCCGGCGCCAGTGATATGCGCAGCATCCTACGACGCGCAAAATGGAACCGATGCGGAGCGGAGAAGCAGGTATTTATTGATATTATCCAAGCTGAACATTACACGCCTCACTTCGACTTGGTTGTCTGCTTCCTAAATGTATGCATGCCATGCGACATTAACCCAAGTCGTTCACTAGCCGACCTTGCACGATGGGCTAGATGCGACATGCGGTGCTCTTACCACTCACGGCTGGGGTTTGCGAAGCCCGGCGTTGAGTACTGAAGACCGGAGTCAGTTGCCACTACTGGTACAGGAAGGGCGCAGGTGGACAGCCATGGACGGAGATCGTGCGTTGACAGCACTTGACTCGAACAGGCAATGCAATGTTGACGGGTGAGCGAGGCTGTTCTCTTTGTTTGCTGATATCGACGATGTACTCGTGTGTCTTGCAGAAAAGTATATGGTCAGTACCCGGGTTGGTGTTGTCTCGCACCATGATGGGCGTCAGGGTATGTTCTTCTTTGGTAACCGTGAACACATGGGTAGACCACTCAGTGATAACAGGGTCGATTAATGAATCGTCAGACAAGGTTCGACCAGCCATTTGAAAGCACTCAGGGTAGCTCATTTCATATGTAGCCATCTTTGTTCCCCTCAATCCAATGTTCTTTCCGGAGCGCACTGTAGAGATAGACGAGCAAGTGCGAGGGTGGGGGAAGTAGAATGAAGATTGAATAGCTGTTTGTTTAGCGCTGGCAGGATAGCAGATCAGCGAAAGGTGACTTTTTGGTACGAACGTTTACGAGCCACGGTTTGCTCAGTATTTTGATAGTGAAATTTCATTCGTATTCCAGGTGTTTATCATGTTGTCTGCCTATTACTGTCAAGAGCATGCACGAGAACGATCAAAGAAGCGAAACAGATGACGAGGGTCTGACTCAGGTGGAGACGTGGCCTCGGAGGGCCTCGGATCCTCATCTTCACGGATGTACCCGGTATCTTTGTCTACGCTGAGTTTCATACGGTGTATTCTGATATCCCGAGTTCGGTATCTTTATTTCATGTTAATATTTGGCAAGGTCAGATTGGATGGCAACTCACCCACGTTCTTCGTCAAAGTTGCCTTATCCAATCTGCATGGGAAAGTGGGAACTGCGCCCGCCCAGTGTCTCATCGATAAGCAGCTGGTCGTTGTTTCTTACTTCCACCACCGCCCCAGAACGGTTGACTCAGTTGTACTCTTCACATTTACTACGCTCTCAGAATGTCTACGGAAAACACCCAAGAATTCGAGGACCTCCAAAAAAAGTTTGGCCGGTTCAGAATCCTTATCGTTGGGCGCGCGAACGCTGGCAAGACGACCATTCTTCGTAGGATCTGCGACTCTACGGAAAATCCAGAGATCTTCGATGGCGATGGGAACAAGGTATGCATCCAGATTGATGTATGTCGTCCCATGACATGCTGAGGCGTGGGATCAGGTCGATCCATCGCAAGTCGAGGGATCCAGAGGGGTGAGCGTTGTCTCGTGCTATGTCGGGTCGCCGATGGCAATGTGGCTGATTGTTGTCAGCGCGGAATCCACGACGTGGAGAACGAACTGATTTTCAAGAGCAACAACAAATTCGTCTTTCATGATTCCCAGGGCTTTGAAGCTGGAAGCGCAGCCGAGTTCTTGCGATTGAAGAGCTTTATCGCGGACCGTGCAAAGACGACTATGCTCAAGAAGCGCATTCACGCGATATGGTGGGTACATAGGCTGGTGCAGTGCGTCATCGGATACTAATGATGTTTGTACAGGTATTGCATCCCTATGGACAAACTCGATCGAGCGATCCAACGCTCTGAGGAAATGTTTTTCGATGAATGTGATCCTGGAAACAGTAAGCACTTCACTGCTGTGATCTTCTCCGGCTGACGCGAGCAATGCTAGTTCCTGTTGTAGTGTTGTTCACGAAATTTGATGCGCTGCTCGCTGTGGCACTAGGAAAATTAGCACCTGGTGATCGAAGCCTGCCGCTGCAGGAGCGGGTGTCAAAGGCTAAGGGACTCATCGAAGGAATATTTACTAGAGCTGATGTATGGGGCCGCCTTGGCCAGCTAAAGTATGCACCAAAGGCCCATGTTCGAATCCAAGGTTAGTAGAATGGTGTTCCTTGTGTGGGTGGCTTTGTACTGGCTGCCATGTTGATATGCTAGAACTGCACAAGTCTAATGAGGGGTGCACTGAGCTCTTGGAAGCAACCACAATTACCCTGAATGAAGAGGCATTGCAAATGCTACTAATCTCAGCACAGGAGGTCAACATAGGACTTTGTGTGAGATATGCAGTTCGAGAGTAAGTTAGCATATTGAGCTACCATTCCTTGATGGGCTAATATTTGGATGGAAATGAAGGTTAATAAAGGAGGTAGACAGAATACAAAACTCATCTATCCCAATAGCTAAAATGAGTAAACTGGAACTGAAGAGGCTTGCATTTTGGTTTCCTCACCTTCAGGTGAGTAAACCATTGATATTAGGAATGAAGAGTATATTTAATTGTAATATTGATTGAACAATCACAGTCAGTGAGTGATCAAATAAAGTGCATTATCAAAGGGAGCATATTAATGATTGTATCTCCATGCTTCACCATTGCTTGGAAATTGTAGTTGGTAAGGTTTCATTTTGGTATGTTAATGGAATGGTGATGCTAATGATTCCATGTCCACTCTTCACCCCTGGTCTGGAAATCATAGGGGGTGAGTTGTGGATTGTGGCATGTTGGTTTGGTGATGATGCTGATGATTCCATGTCCACTCTTCACCCTGGTCTGGAAATCATAGGGGGTGAGTTGTGGATTGTGGCATGTTGGTTTGGTGATGATGCTGATGATTCCATGTCCACTCTTCACCCTGGTCTGGAAATCATAGGGGGTGAGTTGTGGATTGTGGCATGTTGATTTGGTCACAATGCTGATAAATTGCTTGTCCACATTTTATTCTGTTTTAACAATCACAGGTGAGTTTTACCACATGTGATATTATTTTATCTAATATTATTAATTATGTTTTTATTGTTGCTGTATAGAATGTAAGCTATCTTTATCTTTTATTATTCATTTCTGAAAACCTCTTATAATTTCTAGCCTGTATGTGTGTCAACTCTACATCTTCATTCTTGTTTAGATGTTGTTTATAGGATGTAAGTTTAATGTTATTGATTTTCATATATAGCTTACTTATATTGTCTTGTAGATGGTATGATCTTTACCATTCTTCAGTACTTCTTGTATTTACCCAGATTTAGGGGGTTAGTGTGTATAACATAATTATTATGATTTTATTCATCTACATGCCATACAACCATTTAGCTACTTTCTACAAATCAGGTATACATCTTTTTTTTTATTTTGTTTTCCATGTTGACCATTTATATGTAGATCAATCCTACTACCAGTGAACACAAAGCTATAGCCCCACATAGTTTGGTAAATTTGCTAATGCTTTGTTATACACATTTTTCTAATCTTCACCAAGGTTTCTTTGGTCACATGGAAGCAGATTCTTCAAGCAGGTATTGGTAATATTTTAATATTTGATATTTATATAGTATAAATGACTGATTCTTCATGATATAGACATCATTCTTGTATCAGAGCATTCTTTCTTCTTGCACAAACTTGGTGTTCCTCAACCACTTTCCTCTGCAGCTAAAAAGTACCAAGCAATGAATTCACATGCAAGTATCAAAATGGCATCAGAAAATTTTTATAGACAATATAGCAAATTGTCTTTTGAGCAAAAGGTGGATATGCTTACTAATATAATTCTTCAGAACCACATGTATGTGTGAAACATGTTTTCTGATGTGCAATATATTAACTTTTTGTGCAGTGCCCCCACTGGTTGAAAAGAAGGATTATCTATCCAGCTAATATCATGTTCTTTGAGTCATCACAAACACAGATGAGAAAAGACAGTGTTTGAAATCAGGAACCATTATCAACATGTACAAAATACTGTATGAAACCATTATGTAAATCTTGACTACATACAGTCTATCATGGAATGCTCTTGATTTTATCATAGCGCTTGTTATTAAATATGTTACATTGGCAGTTCCTCTGAACCTTTCTCTACCACTGTAGGCTTAGGGAGGCACTCACATAGAGGCTCAATTGTCCTAAGTTCTGATTCATCCTCTAAGCTGGCATTGCTTGAGGACTCTGTATGAGGTTCAGACAAACTGTGGATTGAGTAGGTCTAACCTAGGGAACAAGGTACAGACCAACTACCTTTATAGTGTTAGAAAAATGGCATGGACCAAGTATAGGGCTGGTGTGGGAAATAGAAAGAATGGAAATGGTAACTATTGAAAGGCTGCCAGGGATAAAGGGAGATACTGGGGATACAACTACATACAAGAGAATGCAGTTAGGAGTAAGAGTGTTCAGCCTAAGAAAGTGTATATACAGTAGGAGATGTATTGTCATGGAAGTTGAGGAATCAAAGGTAATGAGGAATTTTAGGTACTTTGCATGAGGATGGGGGTAGCGAAAGGGGACACTGATGGTCACCAGGAGTAGTCCATGGATGAGAGACATGATTGTAACATTACCTCACTTGTATGCCTGCTGCCCAGCAGCAGAACTGAGCCCCATTGGTATCTTCACCATCCAAAACCACTCCTCCATGAACAGGATCTTGAGCAATGAAGATGCAGTTATTGTTATGATTTCTCATCTTATCTTATCTTATCAAGTCACATGATCAGTTGTATGTGATTGTGAGATAGTTCACATGACCAAGTCTAGGTCAATCCCTTTCACTTTCATCACACTCGCTTCTTTAATTACCATTGGTCTAGGCTATGACATCACTAATGATGTAGTACATTAGTCAGTAGTCACACACCTGCCCTAAACCATGTAAGTAGTATAAGAACTGAATGTCATTGATGACTGGACTTCAGTCAAGTCCTGGTTGATTTCCCTACATCATCCTCTTGATCTCCTGCAAGCCTAGTTAGTAGTGACTGAAGCTCTCATGAGTGTAGGTTGCCAACAGTTATTGACTGAGTGGCCTGAGCCTCCACAAAGGGAGCAATGGATTGTGGGGCATGTCACCACCACATGGCCCCAGTGGTTGCAAAGGGGGCAGTGGTTGGTAAGACAGCAGGAGGTGGGATGGTCGGGGGCCCATTGAAGACAATGGGGGCAATGATATCTGGGACAATTGAACTGGAAGTGGCCCTGCTGGCCACACCTGAAGCAGTGGACTCTGGAGACATCCATGGCAGCAATGCAGGCAGCAACATCTTTGGCTAAGGGAATGACTTGGATGGGGGAGGATATGATTGTAACACCCATATGGAGGTCTTGGGGTTGAAAGGTGGGGAGATTGTTGTCAGGAGATGGAGACCTAGAATATATGATAGGGATTACATCCCCTGCATCCTGTGGAGATGGGACATGAACTGGTGTTTGCAGGGTGGAGTTGTAACAAGTGGGCATGTCTGTTTGAGGAGAAGAAATGGGAAGAGGGTGGGCCCCTTCAATAATGGCTAGGATCTCTGGAGAAGAAGGGCTTTGGATGAGAGGCAGAGAAGGGGATTGTGGTAACTGGTCTGCTGTGGGTCATCCAAGTACCAGATCACTTTCTAAATACTTGATGAGATCTGTGTCAGAGAGTGAATCTAAAATGATCTCCACAAACTCAAATAAAATTCCTAAAGGGAAAGTGGTGATGACCTGTGCGAAATGATGGAGGTCAAGCAGGTCCAAGGCATGCAGCCTGATTTGGTCGGACATGTTTTCCTGTGTGGTGGAGAAGTCTTCTTGAAAGGGCATTTGAGGATGGGTGGTGAATATGTGGAGTGAACATGTATAATGATAGAGGAGGCTTGCCTCCATCATTTGAACATTGTTGGTGAAGGTGGTGGAACTTTGAGCCATACAAAGGAGGGGAGCATGGTCCAATACATGGGCATATGTGGCAAGATGTTGGAAGCATGGTAAGTTTTCCACAAAAAGTTGTTGCAAGGCCCATTGCAGAATAGATGGATGGGGCCTTGGAGGAGAAAGTCCTTGTGGTCCTAGTGAAGGAACCAATCTGGGTATCATGGGGGTAGCAGGGCCTTCAGGTGGAGTAGAAGGAAGAGTCTCTGTAAGCATGGTTGGCAAGGATAAGGTGGAGGTGGCTTGGCTAGGTGTGGTGGGGGTGCCAATGGACATGGTGAACAGAAGAGTAGATTATTGGAAAAAGGAGAAGACTGGTGCAGATTGTTGTGATGAGGAAGGTCTAGAAAAGAACTTCTCTTGGAGAGAATATTATTTTGCTGGAATGTGGTTAGTTTTATATGTTTTCAGAGTGTTGGAGGCATGTCAGAGATTCAACTCAGGTTCCCAAGTGTTTTCCAAGGAAGGATAATCTTTCCACTTTATAAGGTATTTCCAGCTTTGTTTGATTCCTTGATGGGCCAAAATCTGTTCAATCTCATACTCCTCTTCTCCATCGACCAGATCTGGTGGGGGTTTGGTGAAATTGGGACTGTGTTCCTGGGTCTCTCTATATGGGAAAAGAAGATAGGTATGGAAGACATTATGAATTTTCCAAGTACTGGGAAGTTGGAGTCTGTATGCCACCAGGGAAATGACTTGTGAGATGACAAAAGGGCCTTCTCATTTAGGAGCAAGTTTCTTAGAGCAATATTGGAGTTTGAGGTTGGTGGCCTCCAGCCATACCTTTTCTCCCACCTTCCAAGGTCTGAGTTGGGAGGTTATTCTTCTTTTCATAATATCTTGAGAAAGAGAGAGGGTGGCTTGGGCTTTCTTACAAGTTTCCTCAAGGGTGGCTAAATGATTGTTCAGGGCTGGGACCAAGGTGGTGCCTATTTTTGGATATGCTTGGGGTTCATAGCCCATCATGAGAAAATATGGGGACTTGGTAGTGGTGGAATGTACCACTGAGTTATGAGAAAACTCTGCTAGGGGTAAAGCCTGTTTCCAAAGGGTTGGCTGTCCTTGGCAGAATATGTGGAGATAGGTTTCAAGCTCCTGATTTGTCTGCTCAGTTTGTCCATCAGTCTGAGGGTGATAGGCAGATGAGAGTTTGAGATCATATTTCAGTAGTCAGGCTAATTTCCTAGCAAATGTCAAGGTGAATTGTGGCCCTCTGTCAGATAGACAGGAGTCATGCAAGCCAAAGCATGGAAAGATGTGATGGAAAAAAAGGTGGGCTACTCCTTCTGCTAAAATTGTCTTAGAGCAGGGGAGGAAAATTGCCCCCTTAGTAAGACCCTGGTCAACCATGACCAAAATGATCAAATCCACTGAAATGTGTTGGAAGGGGCAAGTGGTGTGGGAGGAAATAGGGGTCAATGGAGGTACATATGGTGGGGTGGGTATTTGTTTTTGTCATTTGGCAGATTGCACAGCCAGTGATGAAATGGGCAATAAAGGCATGCATGCCAGGCCACCAGTAGTTGCAAGACAGTTGGTGGTGGGTGTGAAAGAGGCCTTCGTGGCCACCAGCAGGGGTGAAATGAAGAGAGGATAAGAGGGCATGGCAAGTGTCTGGGGGAATGTACAGCTGATTCTGGTAGTAGAGATGCAGGTGATCATATTTCCAGTCTGATAGAGAGGAACATGGAAACAGGGGCAGTGATTCATTCATGGCCTTGATGGCCAAAAGGACAAGGGGGTTCATGGGTGAAGAGAGGGCAATCTTCTTTGAAAGGGAAAGGTTGAGGGCAGCTATAATGGTGGGTTCCTGGAAAATTGATGTGAAATTGTCAGTGCTGGTGTTGACATCATGACAATAGGAAAGAGCATCAGCAGATGCCATTGCCTTTCCAGGGACAGTCTGCCAAATAAGATGGTAATCCTGAAGAAATAAACTCCAGCAGGCTTGTCATTGGGAGAGTTTCTGAGGGGCTTTCATATATGTCAGATTTTTGTGGTCTGTTAAGATGGTAACTGGGTGTGGTACTCCAAGGAGGTAGTGTCGCCATTCTTCAAGTGCATTGATAACTGCCAAAAGCTTGTGATCATAGATATCGTAATTCTGCTCTGCATCGGTGTAAAGATCTAAATGTGCCTGCGTGTGAGGCAAGAGAAGGGTAATGGGGCGATATGTTCGTCCCAGGGAGTCTCAAGGCAATCTCAAATGGCCAGAAATAGGTAGAAAATGGACGAGAAAGAGCGTACCACCGGTGTGGACAACTCCTATGGGGGCCTTCTCCAAAAGGAACTGGACTCCGGACTTCCAATGCATTCCCAGACTTCTGTGCATGATGCAGACAGTGAGGGAGGACTAGGACCGGGTGTTCAGGCTTATACCGGGCGTACTAACACAAAGGAGAAGAGAAAACTGTATTAGATAAGTAGTGACATGCCTATGTAGTGCTCAACTAACATAAAACAATGTCAAATAGGTAAAAATAGCTAAACCAGCCCAAAACAATGCAAACCGGTCACAAACAAACATATCCGGACATTGGAATACCGGGAAACATCGCCAGGAAGTGATTCCGGCCGGTATAAACCAACTCTGGCCGGTTTCTGCGCAACCCGGTCATGTAGGGGATCGATCCCGACCGGAAATGCACCAGGAAGTCATCCGGTCTACCGGGATAGCGTCGGGACGACTGGGATAACTTCGGATGAGTTGCGATATCATCGGATGCCCTATAAATCAGGAATACAGACGTAGGGAACCAAGGTTCTCTACATCTGCAGGGGAGTTAAATGCTGACTGTCCCCAGTCAGTGGATCTCTGGGAGTTGCACGACCCAGGTATAGCAGGGGTGATACTGGCGGCATGGTGGTTCCGGCTTGCGATACCAATGATCTGGGTGATGCGATAGGTCCTGTGCGCAGTGTGGTGGCCCTGGTGCATGCTATGGGTGGATCTGGTGATGTGGCAATACTGGTATTGAATAGTGCAAGCGTCTGGGTATGCGATGCCTCTAATCCGGTGATGCAATATGTCTGGTGCACAGCGTAATTGGTGGGGATGTCTCCAATGAGCGTCTGGAGTTGGGCAGAGTTCGTCCGGAGTGGGCCGGAGTTCGACTGGATGAGAGCAATGACTCTGGTGCACAGGGTGCTGGTTCCAGTATCTGCTATGGATGGGGCAGGTGATCCTCTGCGGAGATGACTCGAAAGGGCGTCCGGAGTTGGGCGGAGTTTGTCTGGAGTGGGCTGGAGTTCAACCGGATGAGAGCAATGGCTCTGGTGCGCAGGGTGCTGGTTCCAGTATCTGCTATGAATAGGGCAACCTGGGTGATCCTCTGCGGAGATGACTCTGGAGGGCATCCGGAGTTGGGCGGAGTTCGTCCAGAGTGGATAGAACTTGGGCTGGATGATGTAGCGGTCGTGACTAGGCATTGTTTGGGAGTGGAAATGGATGGTCTATGAAAATAAAGGAAGCAGATGAAGAAAATGAAAAGAACTAGCTATAGATGCGAGATACCACTCAACTTGTCTTCATCAGGCTTCTATCGGCATCTATACCTTCTGGAGTTCCTTCAGAGGTGGGGTACCACCCAGCTTGCCTTCTTCGTGCATCTTTCGACTTCTATACCCTCCGGAATGCTATCAAATGAGAAGAAATGGATAGAACAAGATAAAATGCTTGAAAAGCGGCCTCAAATAACTGTATGCATGAAATTGGATGAAAAGGCAGTATTCAGGAATGAAAAATCGGGGCCATTTTGGCAAAATCCTGGACTCAGTGAAGCGAAAAGTGTATTTAATTCATCAAAAGCAGTTCAGCGGACGTCCGGATGACAGCCACCTCTGCCAGATGGAAAACCAGCTTGACCCATGGTCAATGCGGTCCATCTCCCCAGGGGCTTGAAATGATGCCCTCCTGGGCATTGGAATCATAAGAAAAGGAGAAATTAAAGGGGTGGGTGTGAAACGTCCAAAGTGCATATGGTTAGTAAGAAATGGAACCGGGGCATTATGTATGGTAGAGGGGATAGGCGAATGCGAATATGAATGTGAAATGGTTAGAATTGGTGGCGTACCACCTGGGTCCATGTCCGGCTGAGTCCTCCAAGTGTCCAGCTCGCTTTCCTGTATATCTGGCTCTATCTCCAGTCTATCTGGCTCCATGTCCAGTGGCTCCGGTGCAATGTCTACTGTTCCTGGGTCAATACTGTGTACCTCCGGCCTAATTTCCCACACTCCCAGCTCAGTTTTGCCTACCTCTGGACCAGTTCCTTGGCTTTCCAGACCGCTTCCATGGATTCCTTTCTCCAGGATGTCAGGTGCAATGGCTAGCAAGTCTTCCCAGGGGTCCGGCATACTTCCGGCTGCGTCTGGTATATCCCTGAGCTCTCCCGGTGCGATGGCTAGTGCATCCGGCTTGATGCCTGGTGTGTTCTCCTTGATCTTCCAGACCTCCGGCTTGATATCAGTGGATTCTGGGTCCAAGACCTCTATGTTGTTATCCCACCACTCCAGATCTGCTCCAACCGGCTCCAGGGAGTCTTCCAATGCGACTGGGTCGATTGCAAGTATGGCTGGCTCAATGTCCAAGGCGTCTGGAGTTGTTTCAGGGGTCCCCTGCGCAGCATCTGGTGGCGATCGGCTCAGTACAACCGGTGGTATACCTGGTGCAGTGCGTAATGCATGTGGGGGTGAGGCAGGGTCCAAGGCAGGGATCTGCTGAATAGGGGACATGGCTTTGGATGAGAGGAGGCAGGCGACCTCCGGAGTGGGAGAGGTGGATACAGCCGGTAAGTAGGGAAGGGGGGCGGATGTCTGGATGATCGGTAAGGGCTTTTGGATCGGACTTGTGGCGTAAGGCATCAGATGCGGAGGGGGAATTGCTGGTAGAACAGCTGGGACCGGGGTTGAACGATATGGCATTGGATATGGAGGGCAAATAGCCAGTAATGTGTTCTGGGCCGGACTTGTGGTATGTGGCATCGGACTGGGAGGTGGAGTGGCTGCTCTGGATGTGACCCAGGAGAGGAGGAATGTGGCGGCATCCATAACGTACTCCATCGGATAAGGCTCATTGGGGTAAATCTCCGGATGGACTATCTTGAGCCGATGATTAAGGCATGTCACTAGGTCAGATGGAAACCCTATGAAGAAAAACTCATCCCATTCGCATTCACCAAGCCGGCCTGTGCTAAGGAGAGGGGTGGAGATCTTGAAAAAGCTCCAGTGATACTGGCCAAGGTCATCTAGAGTGCGCATAGCCTTGTTTCAGAACTGCTGTACAAGGGCGATTAGATCATTCCAGGCATATACAGGCTCACATCCTGGATAGAGCTCCTTCACTGCCTTGATGAACCGGGACCAGCTAGGTGTCGGGTTAGATACCTCTTCCATCATCTCCCATAGCTCTGCTTCTTCAAAAACTGTATACCGGATTGCCAGCCGGATAGTATCCCGATCGTTAAAGCTAGCTTGGCTTGCTAATTCCTCGACATCCTCCTGGAACCGGCGAAGTTGGCGTGGCGTGCCATCAAATCTAGGTGCGTCAGGGGTGTCCTGGAATGGTAAAATGAATGTCGACAGTGTCATAACGGAATGCTTAAAGGCTTGGATGTAACGTAAATGATGAAATACGGGTCAGAATGTGAAGTAAGTCTCGTAAATGTCACTGGATAGTGTAAAATAGGGTCGGAAGGAAGTTAGGAAGGTAGTATCAAGGTTCGGAAGGTGTTGTAAGTGGCGGAAACGGGTGGACAAGTGTAGGGGTGGAGAAGGGAATGTTCAAGTTTGAATGGAATGAAAAAAAAAAATGGAAGGGTGAGGCCAAATGAAATGCTGGACTCCCTTGTGGTGGGCTCCAGTTGTAAAGATCTAAATGTGCCTGCGTGTGAGGCAAGAGAAGGGTAATGGGGCAATATGTTCGTCCCAGGGAGTTTCAAGGCAATCCCAAATGGCCAGAAATAGGTAGAAAATGGACGAGAAAGAGCATACCACCGGTGTGGACAACTCCTATGGGGGCCTTCTCCAAAAGGAACTGGACTCCGGACTTCCAATGCATTCCCAGACTTCTGCGCACAATGCAGACAGCGAGGGAGGACTAGGACCAGGCGTTCAGGCTTATACCGGGCGTACTAACACGAAGGAGAAGAGAAAACTGTATTAGATAAGTAGTGACATGCCTATGTAGTGCTCAACTAACATAAAACAATGTCAAATAGGTAAAAATAGCTAAACCGGCCCAAAACAATGCAAACCGGTCACAAACAAACATATCCGGACATCGGAATACCGGGAAAATCGCCGGGAAGTGATTCCGGCTGGTATAAACCAACTCCGGCCGGTTTCTGCGCAACCCGGTCATGTAGGGGATCGATCCCGACCGGAAATGCACCGGGAAGTCATCCAGTCTACCGGGATAGCGTCGGGACGACCGGGATAACTTCGGATGAGTTGCGATATCATCGGATGCCCTATAAATCAGGAATACAGACGTAGGAAACCAAGGTTCTCTACATCAGAAAGAGTATGGGAGTAATAGGCACATGGGTGGTAATCTCCATTCACATCTGATTGTATGAGGACAGCCCCTACTGCAATTAAGGAGGCATTGGTCATGAGGACAAATGGGTAGTTAGTGTCAGGAAGGGTTAACAGAGGGGCTGATGAAAATATCTTCTTGAGTTGGGAGAAGGTGTTCTGACATATTTCAGTCCATTGCCAAGGAGTGGTTTGCTTGGTGAGATTGTTAAGAGGGGAGGTGATGTTGGCGAAATTTGAAATAAACTTCTGATAGAAATTACAGAAGCCTAGGAAAGAGCAGACTCCTTTGACCATAGATGGAGATGTCCATGTGGTAATTGCTTTGAGTTTGACAGGGTCCATGCATACCTTCCTGTTTCCTATGATGATTCCTAGGTATTCTATTTTGGGGGTGTCAAATATGCATTTGGAGAGTTTTAGGGTTAGGTTGTTTTCTCTTAGTTGTTCGAGTACTCTCCTTGTTCAAGAAACATGTTCCTTGAAGGTAGATGAATGAACTCCCATATCATCCATATAAATCTCCAACCATCCTTCAGGGGTGATATCATAGAAGATCCAGTTCATGAAGGCTTGGAAGGTTGGTGGGGAATTGCAGTGTTTGAAAAACATGACTGTTGGTTCATAAAGATCAAGTGGTGTGGTGAAGACAAGCTTCCACTGATCTTTGGGTTTGATTCTAATATTGTTATATCCCTATTGAATGTTGAACTTCAAGAAATATCTAGAGCCTTTCATTCAGTTGACAAGGTCAAATATTCATGGCAGGGGGTAAGAGTTTTTGACCATCCATTTGTTGATGTATCTATAGTCTTGACAGGCTCACATCATCCTGTCTTTCTTTGGCACAAAGAACATTAGTGAGGCTTGTGGAGACTTTGACTCTATGATGTGTCCCATTTTCAAGTGTTCATCAATGAATGCTCTGCAGGCTTCCATCTCCAGGGGGGTTAACAGGTAGGGTTTTGCATGTCAAGGTATGAACTCTGGTTTTAATTCTATGGTATGATTGTAGGGTCAGTGAGGGGGAAGGACATCATGGTTCTTTTTGAGGAATATATCTGTGAAGTCTTGGTAATGTTCTGGTAAGAGCACTTCTTTCTTTGTTTCTTGCTAGGCTAGGTCTGTTGTGATAGTTATTTTTTAAATGGTCTCCCCTTTCAACCACTTCATCTGTTTGTCCAGCCATTGACAAATGATAGGGTTGGGGTTACACTCCAAGTATTGGAGTAGGTATCTGTACTCTTCTTTGTTTTCAGTTTCTTTTGGGGAGATAGCAGGGATTTTGATGGTTCTGTTGCTCCAGTTGATCCATGGGTTGTAAGTAGCCAACCACTTCATTCCAAGGACAATCTGCAGTTATCCTAATCCTACTATTAATAGAGTCTCCCTAGTTTCAAGGTTTGGGAAGAGTATAGAGAGTGTTATTTTTGTCATGATTGATCCTTGATGGTTTGGAGTTCCATCCACATTAAAAGCTTGAAGGGAGGTAGGGAGTCAGCATAGAGGTGATTGTAGTCATTGTGCCAAGGTTTTGTCAATGAAATTTCTGGTTGCTCCACTGTTGATGAGAGCAGTTGTGTTGACAATTTTTAATCCATGTTTGACCTTTATTTGAATACAGATAGATTTCTTTCCTATCAAGTTCAAGAGTACATGAGAAGCATATGGGAGAGAAGACATTGTTCTTTTCTCCCTTTCTAAAAATCTGATGTTTCCAAGAAAGCTATAGTGGTAGCATACGTTTCCTTCAAGCCATCTAGCAGTTCCTCCATGATATGTCCTTCAGTTGATAGCTCTCTGATGTAAGCCATCAGCTCTTCTTCTTTTGTTTCAATCATCCTGATTTTAGTGGAAGATGACACTTTCTGGGTAGGCTTTGGGTGGTTCCTTGTCAAACATCCTTTCTGTTTACAGATAAAACAGAGTTGTTCTCTAAGGCAATGACTCTTTTCTTCTGGGGATAAATGGAGGGCATCAATTTCCATAGCATTTGGGTCTTTTGGAGGGCGTGGGGTGAAAGTTCAAGGTGAGAACATCTTTCTTCCTACTGGTGTGAATCAGATGCAGTTGGTTTTGAACTATTCTACCTTTGAGTACCATTCCAAAATTGTCTTAGGTATAGTAATTGCTTTCCTCCTGTAAAGTCTCCTTAGCCAGTTCTTCTTTTATACAAGTGAACTACTTGGTCTCCCATCTGACTTCTAAGTCAACCCATGACCTTCAGAGGAAGGTCTTCCAGTTTGATCTCCTTTCTTCTCTAAGAATGAAGTGTCTCTTCATGAGTACCTCCCTTAGTCAAGATATTTGGTAGACCATTTGGAATGCTTCATGTTACAACAGAGGGTAATCAGAGTGGTCCAGAATACATAGATCAGAGGGGAATACATAAGATCATGAATGAAAGCAGATAGAGAGAAAACAGAGGAAAGGAGAGGATACAGTGACCTCCAAAACCATTGCAATGTCTAACCTGAATGTGGTGTGTGAAGCACACCACCAACACTGATCAAAATATCACTTAGCCTTAGTGACAGAAAAGAAAGTACATGCCATTAGCTACAAATCACTCTTTGGATCATGTGATATAGTCCAGTGGCTGTGGAGATATCTCCATTTCAAGTCAACAATACCATTGCAACAGTTTTGCATCTTTTGAAATAAAGAGGGTGTTTTGAATATATTAATACTTGGTATAGCCCCCTTTGGCCTTAAGCACTGCCTGAATCCTTCTAGGCATACTTTCAATCAACTTTTGACACTCCTCAACTGGTATCTTCTCCCACTCCACTTCAACTC
>JBBPKI010000475.1:0-23385 GCA_038089155.1 Nevesoporus exiguus
CTTCTTCTTATTCTCATTGCTGTTCCATTTCACTATCCTCATCCTCATCCTCACTACCTTAAATTTCTTGTCTCCTTTGAATTGCAAGAGGCACTGACTCTCCATCTTTTACAATAGTCAGACCACTTCCCTATTTTATCCTTGGACTACACCTCCTAAGCTTGTTTTCTCATACAAGCTTGTGATCCATTTACCATATCTGTAGTTCTTTCCTTCCTTCTTTGACCTTCCATGCCTGCCCTCAGTTGGTCCATGCCCATATTCCTCTCTTATATAAACAGTAGTCTAGCAAGTCCTGTACTTTAAGCTAGTGCTATGCAATCTATGCATTCCCTGGACCTGTTGAACTTTGTCCAGATGAACTCTGATGAACTCTGGAGCACTGGAGTTGGCTAGGCAGATGGGACTTGGCTTTACCATATGTGGTGTGCCCTTACAGCGGATCCATTGTCCTGGATTTATGGATGGAGGGTCGGAGGTCAGAGGTGGGTCGGAGGAAGTTGCTCAACAACTTGGAGGGGTCAAAGGAGGAGAACGTCAAGTTAAGTCGATATTTGAACTAAGGAAAATACATGGCATAGTCTACAGAGTTTATATATGGAGGAGAGGAGCAGATGACTAAGTCTGTAGTTGGATGAGTAAGTATGGAGGAGATAACTAAGTCCAGAGTTGGAGGGAAATATCTACTGTAGGAGTTTGGGAGTAAGTGTACCAGAGCACAGCCTTGGAGCTGTGCTCCTAAGCGAGCACTGGTAATGGAGTTGTGTCTAAGCAGAGGAAGCAGTACAAGATTAGTAATAAAGTTCTATCATAAGAAAGGAGTCATGAAGGTGTACTAATAACAGAGTCTGAGGAAACTAGCTACAGAGGAACATAGGAATGTCACTGGAGTTGTGAGCAGAGATGCACTGGAGGGTACTGGAGTGACCAGAGTTAGGGTGAGGGTTCCGGGATATCACAGGACCTCTGTCAGCCTTGTCTGAATCCCTTGTCTAGGGATTCCCCTTTGAATCATCTCCTTGCCTTTGTAAGATGTTGTGCCTCTTTGTGAGTGCCTCCTCATGAAGTGTAAGTGTACTAGCAGTTCTTGGGAACATGCTATGTAATACAATGTCACTTTGAAGTATCATATTCATAGCTTGACAATGTGCTCAAAAAAGGTACTTTGAATTTTCATGTATGTTTATTGGTCATATGGAAGGCAGAACAGGCTGATCAGTATATTTGACATTGCAATATCCACTTGTCATATCCAGACCAGTAATAGTAGCTAGTTTACCCATATACCTGGAATACTACTAGTACAGTGTGGATATGGGTTAACCTCAAAATACCCCCAGGTTTATGCCTGCTTATCTCTGATCTTATATAGGATGACCCATGGGTAAATCCACCATGGGTATGGGTGTGGGTTAAATTTTGTGTACCCACAGAAAAACCCATATTGTCATATCCATGACATCCCATCCATCTCCGCCTCCTCCAGCCCCATCTCTGACCAACTCTGGTCACCTCCGTCACCCTCAGTCCATTTCCGCTTCCTCCACACTCGGAACTCCACTCCTCCACTCCAGACCAGGGCTGTGCTCACACAGGGACTCAGCTAACTTCGGACCTGGATACATTTCATACACATTCCGTTTGTACTCCCCTTTGCTTCCTTCATCCCTTTTCCATCCCTTATGAGACCCTTGATACTGTCTCACTTCTTCCCTGACATTTGATGTCCCTATTCGATCCCTTAGTATAAAACCTCTGTACCTCTGTCATGTATCCTCAGCACAAATATTGACTTAATTCCCACTCTCCTGATTCTTGTTGCAATCTCCTCCCCCTCCTGTCAGACCTTTGCTCCTCTGAAATACAAGGACACGGACCTGTTCAAGGGCGCAACACATAAGTCCTGCACTGATGTCCTTTCCATGCAACTCCGCTCTGACACCTCCACTCCGGACTTTGGTCCAACTTCGAGACGAACTTTGTCAACCACCCCTCAACACCTCCGGACCTCTGATTGGACTTGAGTCCAGAGAGTTCAGACAATTTAATAGTATATTCGTGCTGCCACTTGAGCAGGTCTCCACTCTTTGTCTCCGACCTTATGCTACCATGATCATTCGTCATGATGTCAGTATGCTCTTGGGATCCTTGCTGAACCAAACCATGCACCTCCTTCTGGCTTTACGTCACTCCTCCGACTTCTCACCATCCTCTCGATGGCCCCCCTTATTCCTTCTCTCCATACTCCAAACATCCAGACTCCAAACTCCAAACTCCGCCCCCTGGTGGGTCACCTCCCATCCCCCCTCCCTTGTTGCTGACTTCTCCTCCCATGCCTACTGGTGATACCACCCTCGGCTTTCAAGCCACATCTTTGGGTTCCATTTTTTGTTGGTTTTAAGATATAGCTAGCTTACCATGAGACTCTGTTGAGTAACTGAAACACAAGCAGCACTTTGTCTGACCCCCACAAAAGGAATGCCAAACCTCCCACACCTCTGAAATCTCTACTCCGAAGTGCACTCTGGAATCACCATGGCCCTCAGACTTATTGCCCACCACTCCTTGCCATTGTCATTGCATTCGCATGTGCATGCAAGAGTAACAGCCAAGTCCACTTCATTTAGCCACCTCCAGCCTTTGCTGGGCAAGGCAAGACACCCTCAGAAAGAAAAGTCACCCTTGCAACATCCGACTTCCCTCCACCCTCAACTCCATTACCTCTGACCTTTCAGACCTCAACTCTGAAGGTTACCCTGCCTTCTCCACTGCCAACTCTGGCAAGTCTGGACAATATGGTATTGGACCCTCTTCAGGTCTTTTCTTCCTCTCTTTATTCTATTTTGCCTCTGCCTTATGTCCTTCTGATGTTTCTTCTTTTGTTTTCTCTTAACTTCTTCTCTCTGACCCTTTCTACCTAAGGACCAAAAGTCTGAAGGTAACTCTGTTTGTTGTCCACCAACTCCAGCTTATCTGGTCAGTCTGGACATCTGGGTAAGGAATCCCCTTCGGTTCCTTCCCTTTCCTCTCTCTGTTTTCTTCCAGCTTCCTTTTATTTGTTTCCTTTTCCTCTGCTCCTTCTGTGCTTTTGGACTCCAAGTCCAATAGCAACTCTATTTTTCATGTCTGCTAACTCCAGTCATGTCTGGTCTGTTTCAGACATTCAGGGTAAAGGGACCCCCTTTGCATCTTTCCCTTTTCTTTTCCCTTTCTCCTGTCCTCTGTCTTTTGTTCTGACACTGGGTCATGATGGTAGACTCCTCTCCAAGGAGTGCTATTACCGGTTGATGAACACCCTCTGTTTTCTCTTTACCCGATGATCACAAATCTGAAGGTAACTTTGCTCTAACTCCAGTTTGCTCTGGCAACTCCGGAGGCCTTTCTGCTTGAAGCTTCCTTTTTATTCTGGTTGCTTCTACTCTTTGTTTTCTCCTTCAATTCTTTCCTCTAACCTCTGTACCTGAGGACCACAAGTCCAAAGGTTATTCCATTCTCCACCTCCAGCGCTGCATTGCTTAATAGCCGCCACTCCGGTTGCTTGGCCTTGCACTCTGCTCCCTCCAAACCTGAAGACATCAAGTCCGAAGGTAACTCTGCTTCAACTCTGGCAACTCTGGAGTTTCTGTTTCTTTTTCTTCTTTTTCTTTCCATTCCTATTTTCCGGACTTGGAACCTGCATCACCCTTGTCTGCACTCTCTTTAAGAGCACCTCATGATGCACCCCTTTGATTTCTTCCTCCATTTTGTGCCTTTCGGAGCTGTCAACTCCAACAGCATCCAGTCTATTCCAGACCACCCCTTTTTCTTCTGTCCCCTTCTATTCTATTTTCCAGACCTGGGACTGTGTCACCCTTGTCTGTGCTCTTCCAGAGCACCTTAATACAATCCTTCATCCCTTTGTCTTCTCTCTACCTCAAGACATTAGGTCTAAAGGTAAACTCTGTTTGAAATCTGGTTTGCTCTGGCAGCTCCAGACCCCTTTCTCCTTCACCTCTTTGTTTCTCTTCTCTTCTGTCCTCCAGACCTGGGACTTGTGTCGCCCTTGTCCGCATTCCATTCTGGAGCACCTCCAGATGCATCCACTCTTTTCTCTGTCCACTACTTATGACCTCATGACTTCCCCTCAGGGTCCATTCCAGACCATCCAAACTTCCATCTGGGTCCACTCCGGACCACTCCACTTCCACTCTGTTCTGTTTTCTTGTTTCTACTGTCCTTCAGTGTTTATCTCCTGTTTCTGACCCCTCCATTGCTGTCCACTTCAGCAGCATCTGGTCCATTCTGGGCCATCCTGCTTTCCTTTTCATTTTTCTCCTTTCCCTCTGTTGGCCCTTCAGGCCTTCACCATTGTCAACTCTGATAACTCTGATGAACTCCGGTCCACTCCAGACCATTTATTTCCTTTCCTCTTCCTTCAGGCAATCCACCTCTGTGGCCTTCATGCCAAACCTCTTTGGGTTCCCTGATGTTTGTTTAGTATAGGACACTGCACGCTCACCCACTAAAATAATCCATTGATCATTGGGTTTAAGAAGCCGCAACTTCATCTAATGTACTCTTACAGATAGAATGCCAAACCCCCGCACTCCAGGACTCTGTCCGGAAATTTAATCCTCGGAGTTGCACCTCTGGGATTTGCCCAAGGCCTCGGGCCTTTCTGTGGTCATTGTCTGTGGACCTCCGACTGGCTTTGTCTGGATTTCTCCCCACATTAAGGACTGACCAATGATTTGTCCCACTTAGCTCTCTGCCATCCCAGGCAATTTTTATAGTTCATCGTTGTCATCTTCATTGTCTTTCACTTTTAGGTCTTTGACCTTTATGGTCTTGTCCTGTGGACCTCTGACCAGCTTCGTTCCAGACATCTCTCCCTGCACATAGGACTGACCAAGATTGTCTTTGGCCTTTGCCAACTCCAGCATCATTTCTCCTTCAGGACTATTTTGTTCCATCTGTTCATTTCTGCCTTTTATCTCCTGTTATTCCTTCTGCTTCTTTTATCTCTTTCTGTTTCTGTTACCCCTGCACTCTGATTACTCCAGAGTTACCTCTGATAACCTCCGATTAACTCCAATAGTCTCTGCTTTTTGGAACCTCCTTGCCTATTTGCCTTCCGATATTTTCTTCTGTTTTAATGTTTTCTTTTCCACTTATGTACTCCATGGTCAGTGTTCTCGGGCTCCTCTCAGGCCTCAAGGGCTTGGCCTTAGAGGGGAGGCACCACCCACCACTGCCTCACCCTATCATCTCTGTCCTTCAACTTCAGTGTACTCACTGCACACTTCCTAGTACCATCACTCTGGCCATTCTGGAGTTACCCCTCCGAAGCCTCTGCTTGAACTCTGATTTCACCTCCAGTACCCTCAAGGTACACCTCTGCCCAACCTCACCTCATTACCCTGCCTCTGGCTCCTTGATTGGAGTCCTCTATCCGTACCCTCCAGACTCTCTTCTAGGTCTACAGGCTTTCTCTCCGCCTGTTAAACACTGGGGACGAACTCCAGACTAACTCCGGACTTCAGAGTTAGGTTAGTCAAACGGGACTTGGCTTCACCTTATGTGGTGCGCCTTTGCAGAAAGTCCGGTGTCCCAAATTTGCAGAGGGTCGGAGTTTGGAGGAGAGTCTTGGACTCAAGACGAGAGGAAAACGTCAGATCAAGACGAGGACAGGACAAGGTTAAGTCAAGATTCAAACTGAGGTATCTACTGACAGAAGTAGAGACTTTATATACTAAGAGAGATGAGGTCAGGTAAGTCTTCAATGTGCGCAGGCACAGAGGTAACTATGTAAGTGAAATGGAAGTCAAGATAAGACATTGAGATGGAATGGGAAAAGAGATGTCAAGATGAAACGGAAATGGAGATGTCATAGTGGAACATATGGAGAGATGTCAAGGTAGAATATAATGGAAAAGATCCGAAGTCAAGGTCTATGATATTGAACAAGAATGAACCGGAGGATCAATGGAGTTGGTCCAGAGTTGAGTACATGAGCATGACTGGGGGAACTGGTTCGGAGTTGGTCCAGAGTGACCGGAGTTGGACGGGATATGACACCGCCTTTCAGACCATCCAGTACCTTGTGGTACATCTCAATGTGTCCTCCGGCACCCTCCAGAGCTATATTTGTTCAGTTCCTTCAATGCTGCATTTTCATTTGCTCCATCACTTTTCCTTCTGCCTTCTTTGTTCTGTGTTGGACTAATTTTTGCATTGTCACCTTTCAGTCCACCCCAGTTCTACCTTCAAACACCCCAGTACCTAGTGTACCCTTCAGTGTTCACCTCCGATACCTCCGGCCTAACTCTGGAATACTCCATTCTACTTGACCATTCTGTTGCTATTGACCTCTTTCAGGTCTCTTCACTTTCCTTCCTGT
This sequence comes from Nevesoporus exiguus, assembly GCA_038089155.1. Lineage (NCBI taxonomy): Eukaryota > Fungi > Basidiomycota > Agaricomycetes > Boletales > Boletaceae > Nevesoporus > Nevesoporus exiguus. The sequence goes on from JBBPKI010000475.1 coordinate 6,380, forward strand.
TTCCCTCCTGGACTTTTGCCAACTCAGGCATTTTCTTGCTTCATCCATGTAGTCCAGTTTCATTCCCTCATCTTCTTCTGCCTCATTCACCTCTGGTACACTATGTACAACTCTGGTTCAACTCTGGAATACTCTGCTTTTTCTCCATTTTCACCTTCATCTTATATCCATTCTGACCTTCCTTTATCTGCCTTATCTTTCATTTCCTCTGTGTACTCTGCTTACTTCCTCTGCTCTCTGTTTCTTTTGATGCACTCCTGTGCCTCTTTGTTTTCCTTCAATTTCCTCCAATTACTCTGGCTTAACTCCAGTGTAACTCCAGAATTTTTCTGGTTTACTTTGTTTCCATTGCTAAACTCTGTCTTCCACTCTTATATTTTGGACTTGTTCCAATTCCCTCTGTTATGTAACTCTGGCTTACTCTGGTTTTACAACCTCTTGGATACATGTATGTACTCTATCTTCTCCATTTCCAGGACCATTTGGTATTGGCATGCACCTCCATTTCTCTGGCCCATTTCAGGCATCTTTCACCCCTTTCTGGGGCTCTCTGACTTCTTTCATCTCTATTTTCTGTTTCTGTCTCTGTACCTACTTTTTAGTATTTTCCTCTGAACTCCAGTATGATCTCTGTACAACTCTGGTCCTTCTCCAAGGACCTTTATCCTCCATCTTTCGGCACTCTCTGGTGTCATCCGCTCTCTGGCCACCTCCAACCCCCTTTTGGGCCTCTCTGTCTCCTCTCTCTGTATTCCTTTCTTTGTCTCTGTCTATGTTTCAGTTTTCATTTCTTGTTCCCTCCAATTCTGCTTTTCTCCATTTTCATCTTCCAGTGTCCAGCCACCCCTGCATGTCCTCCACTGCCACTCTGCACACTCTGCCATCTCCAGCATCCGTTCCACTCTGCTTGTGCACCCTCTGTGCTCTCCGAATCCACCTCGCACATTATCCATATTCATCCCTGTCAGATGTTGTGCCAAAGGCACACCTTGACTCCTCTCATGCTGAGGCTTGGAGCCTCCTTTTCAGAGCTAGCATATCATTAGCAGCCAGACTTCAAGTTTCCTAGCTGGTCTGGACACCTTTGAACTCCACATGGCATTCTTTCTCAGACTTGGCCCAGTAAGCACCTCCATCATCACCTCCATTGGTGCATCCTCTCCTAAGAAGCTTGACTGCTTCCACGGATTGGCTCTGCACTGAATCCCTGCTTACTATAGGCCTCAAGGGCTCAGCCTTAGGGGAGGCACTGTCATATCCATGACATCCCATCCATCTCCACCTTCTCCAGCCCCATCTCTGACCAACTCCAGTCCCCTCCATCACCCTCAGTCCATCTCTGCTTCCTCCACGCTCAGAGCTCCACTCCTCTGCTCCAGACTAGGGCTGTGCTTGCACAGGGACTCGGCTAACTTTGGATCTGGATACATTTCATACACATTCCGTTTGTACTCCCCTTCACTTCCTTCATCCCTTTTCCATCCCTTACAAGAAGACCCTTGATACTATCTCACTTCTTCCCTGACATTTGATGTCCCTATTCGATCCCTTAGTATAAAACCTCTGTACCTCCATTGTGTATCCTTAGCACAAATATCAACTTAATTCCCACTCTCCTGATTCTTGTTGCGATCTCCTCCCCCTCCTGTCAGACCTCCACTCCTCCAAAATATGAGGACATGGACCTGTTCAAGGGCTCAACACATAAGTCCTGCACCAATGTCCTTTTCATGCAACTCTGCTCCAACACCTCCACTCTGGACTTTGGTCCAACTCTGAGATGAACTTCGTTGACCACCCCTCAACACCTCCAGACCTCCGATCAGACTTGAGTCCAGAGAGTTCAGATGATTTAACACATATCCACAGTGTGGGTGTGGGTATGGTCCCTGATACCCATGAGTTTACCCATGCTATTCCCTATCTGCTGGTAGTGGCATCAAAGGGGACAGAAAACTTTGAGTGGGGTGATAGCTGGAGGCAGAGTCACCAGGCCTGCTGGTCAGGCTGATGAACTTGCCAGGGATGGTGCAAGAACTGCCAAAGGCAGTCCACAGTGCATGCTCACGTTGGAAGGTATGCGAGTGAGTAGACATTTGGAATTGGTATGGACCTAGACAAGTATTAGTACAAATATACTGTCAAGTCTGGGTCCTCTGGATCAAGTCTGATCAGAAGTCCAAAGGGTCTAAAGGGGAAGTGGAGGATGAGTGGCAGAGATGGACCAGAGTCTGAGCAGAGGAGTGGAGATGGAGGGAACTTATGAGGACTTGGCGCAGGACTTGTGTGTCATGCCCTTGTCTAAGTCCAGTCCTTGGATTTTGGAGGATGCAGGAACAGAGGTTCCAGGGAGGAGAGAAAGAAGGAGATAAGATGAGGAGATCAGATGAGAGAGAGAGGTGAGACTTAATCAATATTTGTACTAAGGAGATACAGAGTGGAGTACAGAGAACTTATATACTAAGGAGAAGATGACTAATTCTAGGATTGGAATAAAGTATGTAAAACAGAGGAGTTCAAGAATAGGAGTAATGGAATACAACCCTGGCATTAAAACTGTGATCAAGGGAAGCATAAGGCATAGGGATGAGTACAGGGTTTAGATATATGACAGTGTCATAAAGGAGTAGCTATGAAGTAGTCTGAATAAGGAAATTATGAAGGAGGATAAGAACTGACTGGAGTTGTGGTGGAGTTGTGACCAGAGACACCAGAGTTGAGTACTAGGATAGGACTCTGAGGGATAGATGACTGAGGATGGTGGACGGAGGGGCCAGAGTAGGCCGGAGTAGGCTGAGGTAGGCACCATAGGGGGGCAGGTGGATGAATGTAACACTCCCCAAATGTACCTTCGACACTCCAGACATTGAGTACTTGGATATCATTGTGTTAAAGTATGTATACTCCGAACTCAAGTCCAACTGGAGAAGCAGAGTTCTAGGAGTTAATGGAGGAGTTAGTATAGGAGATGGACCAAAGGTCCAAGTGGAGGAGTTGGAGCGGAGGTACTCAGGAGGACATCAGCACAGAACTTATGTGTTGCGCCCCTAAGCAGGTCTAGGTCCTCATATTTCAGAGGCACAGGAGTCTGACAGGGAGGGGATAGGGTGATCGCAAAGTGAGAGGAGAGTGACTTAGTTCGATATTCGTACTGAGGAGTACATACAGGAGTTACAGGAGTTAAATACTGAGGGACTAAGGGTCAAAGGTACCTAAGGGGATGTAAAATAGTTTTCATCACAAGAGGGACATTAGAATGTCAGAGGAACAAGTGAGGAATGATTAAGGGTCAAACAAGGGACAGAGAAGGGATGAAAGAACAAGGGAATTACAAAAGCGGATAATGTCTGGGCAATTCTGAGTGAGCACAGCTGCAGGTTAAATTGGAGGATCGGAGCTCTGTGCATGGTGGAGATGGAGGAGGACTAGAGGGGAATGGAGGAGACTGGAGTCAGTTGGAGATGGGGCTGGAGGAGGCAGAGATAGCTGGTTTGGCACAGATATGACAGTGCCTCCCCTTTACGGCCGAGCCCTCAAGGTCTTCAGTAAGCAGGGGTTTGATGCAGAGCCAATCCAAGGTGGTGGTCAAGCCACTGTGGAGAGGATGTGCTGACAGAGGGATAGATGGAGGTGCTTACTGAGGCAGAGTCTGAAGGAATTGCCATGCAGAGTAAGGATGGAGGTGATCAGGACCTAATAGAGGCAAAAATCTCTACCACTGATAATAAGGCGCTCTGAGAGGATCTGAGCCCCAGTGCAAGGGAGGGCAAGAGGTGCTTTAGGGCATGCAGCAAGATGAAGGAGAGGAGCGAATGATGTACAAAGTGGGAACGGAGATGCAGATAACATGGAGGGAGTGCAAGAGGAGGTGCTAGAGGTAGCAGAGTGTGCAGAGGCGGTGGCAGAGGAGTGCAGAGGGAGTGCTGGAATGCCAGAAAGGAGAGAAGACAAAAAGAACAGAAGAAGAGGAACAATGAGTCCAAGAGATGAGACTGGAGATAACTAGAGGTTGAAAATGAAAGTAGACAAGTGTAAAATAGTCCGGAGGAGGACTGGAGAACTCCAGGGGAGATCCGGAGTGAAAGCAGAGGGGGAAGTACAGAACAGAGAAGAAAGCAGAATGGAGACAGACAAGAGGAAATGGAAAGAACAGAGAAAAAGGAGGAGAGGATGAACATAGTATAGAAACGGAGAGCTCTGGGAATGGACTGGAGAGTGAGAAGAGCAGAAAACAAAGGAGAAACAGAGGAAGTCTGAAGTGCCTTGAAGGAGGCTGGAGGTGAAAGACTTGTACATGATGTACAGGGGGTAAGTGGATGAGAAGGAAACAAACTGAGGGAGAAGCAAACAGAGATGCAAATAGCCTGAAAAGGTATGGAGAGCTCCAGAAAGGCTTTGGAGTTGACGAATGGAGGCAGGTGTACTGCAAGGGTACTGGAGGTAAGCAGAGGCATATAATGAGCTTACTGGAGATTTCAGAGAAGAATGGAAATGAATGCAGAAAGAGGAGACAAACAGATAAGATGGGTAAGTAGTCCAATATTGAAACAGAGACAGCAGACAAAGAGAACAGAGGGTGCCTAGAATATGCATGGAAAACCCTGGAGGGGGCTGGAGGTGTACCAAATGGCACCAGAGATAAACGGAGGAGAAGGGAAAACAGAGAGGTACTGGAATGGTACAAGGAACAGAGGGGATTTGTAGAGTACAGAACTGATACAGAGGTTGAATAGAGAGGGAACAAAAATAGAAAAGGAGGTCATAGATGGAGGTAAATGCCAAGGCACAAGGTACTGAAAGTGGTGGGGGAATAATGAAGGTGCACCAAGGTGTCCAAGAGAGGTCCAAAGTGGTCTGAGTGGAGTAGAAGAATTCCAGAGGTAATGGTATCAGAGGTGGACTGCGAATGGGGGGGAGGTGGCTGGAGAGGGGCTATAACATGTTGGTGACTGTGCCTCCCCTTTAGGGCTGAGCCCTCAAGGCCCTAGCAAGCGTGGGAGACAGATCAGAGCCAATCCCAACAGGGCTGGTAGGCCCCTGTGGAAAGGATGACTGAAGATGGAAAGAATGGTTGGAATGGTCTGTCGCTTACCAGGTGGAGTCCGAAAAAAATTACCATGGAGTAAAAGGACGTGATCCTACACTTTAACCAGCTTGAACTCCTTCCACAACAATCAACAATGGCTGACCAATCGCAAAGCTCATCTCCTGTCAATGAGGCCAAGTTCACAGCAGTGCAGGTGTGCTTGAAGGAGCTCGATGAGCACAAGAGATGTGATGTGGAGAAACAACAACAACACAAGGCAGAGGTGCACAAACAGTGCAAATGGGAGGAACAGGAGCGATGAGAGAAGAAGGAGGTGGCACAAGCACACACTGCTGCTGTGAAGGAGAGAAGGAAGGTTGAGCTGGAGTGTAGGAGGAAGGAACATGAAGCAGAAAAGGAGAAGGAGAAAGAAAAGGGCAAGGCATGGGCCCCCAAAGGTAGTCTGGTGAGTAGTAAAACAAGGGAAGGAAATGTACTAACAGATGTACAGGAATTCATCAAGATCAATGAGTTGGAGGAGGAAAAGCGAGGGAGAGGGAGGAAGGACAAAAAGCAGAGGGCAACGGAGGAGGCCACAGTGTGCAGAAGGTGCATTGCATGCAGTCTGGAGTGTGAGGCGCCGGAGTTGGGCAGCAAGGGCATATCATGCTGTCAGTGCACCAGGGTGCACGCAGTGTGCAAGCAGGAGGGGGATGAGGGATCACCATGCAGAGGTGAGCGGAGGAAATGAGTCTGGCCCATCATCAAAATTCCAGTGGCAGGGCTGTTGAAGGCAGTGAGTGGGAGAGTGGAGAGGGTCGCCTCGGAGATCACCATCCTCTGAGTGCTCCTCCACATAGCAGAGTCACTGGAGGGGGTGGTCTGGGCACTGGAGGGAAGAAAGAGGGTCTGAGTCGAGAGCAGGTGCCAGGTGGTGCTGGAGTTGGTGGAGGCAGCAGTGCAAGTCAAAACAGAGTTGGAGGAAGAAGGAACAGAGGCAGAGGGGGAAGCAGAAGAGGAAACGGAGGAAATGGAGGGGAATGCAGATGAAGTGGTGGAGGAAGAAAAAGAAAGGTAGTACTACAAAGTAATTAGCCTTTTCTTTTAATAATAAGTGTTCTCGAATGAAGAGTGAATGAGACAGAGTGAGATGGAAAATGTTGGAGGTCATAATGGAGGTAATGGAGTGTTACAGTGCATATCGGAGGTGAAAACGGAGCAAGACAAAGGTAATGGAGTGAACAAGAACAGAAGGAGCAATAAAATGGAGGCTAATAAAAGGGGAAATGACATGGAGGAGAACTAAAAAAAGGGTATGATGCCAAAAGTGGCAGAGGGCTAAGGAACAATCTTGGTCAGTCCTATAGTATGGGAAGAAGTCCAGAGGAGTCTGGCGGAGGTCCACAGGGCTGGACTGCAAAGGTCTGAAGGCTTGGGGGTATAGGCAGAGGGAATTGAAAAATCAAAGCACTGAAAATAGCGAAAATCTGAAAAAGACGATTGTAGGTCAGTCCTTAAAGCAGGAGAATATCTGGATGAAGCCAGTTGGAGGTCCACAAGACAAGAACTAGAGAGGTCCGAGTACTTTGGCAAATCCAAGGTGCAACTCCTGGGATTAGATTCCAGTCAGAGTCCTGGAGTGTGGGGGTTTGACATTCCATCTGTAAGAGTATGTTAGACTAAATGTGGCTTCTTATACCCATAGATCAATGGATCATTTATAGGCGAGCGCATGAGTCAATACTAAACAAATGTCAGTTAACCCAAAGAGGTTGGCACGAAGGCCACAGAGGTGGATTGCCTGAAGGGAGAAGAAAAATGGATGGTCCAGAGTGGACCGGAGGTTGTTGGAGTTGACAGGAATTGTCAATGATGAACAAAGGAGGAAGAAACAGAAGAGGACAAATGAAGAACAGGGTATGATAGCGGAGTGGTCCAGAATGGACTGAAAATCACTGGAGTGGAAGAGAATAGTTTTGAACGAAGACAAAAAGGAATATACTAAAGAAGGAAGAGAAGGATCAGAGGAAAGGGGTCCAGTAGGCTGGGGTCAACCAGATATGACTGGAGTTGAGGGGATGGTCTGGAGTGGACCCAGAGGGGAAATCATAAGGTCATAAAAGAGGTCATAAGGAAAAGGAAAGGACGCATCAGGGGGTGCTCTCAAATGGAGCCCAGACAAGGGCGATGCAGTCCCAGGTCTGGAATACAGTACATGGGAAACAAAGGAGAAAAAGTAGGGGGGCTGTCTGGATCGAGCAGAGTCAGCCAGAGTGAGGCCAGAGTTACCTTTGGACATAAGGTCCTTGGGTACAGAAAAGTGAAGAGGAGAAAAATAAAAGGTACCATGAAATGGCTCAAAGTGGGTCCATTACCAAGGTATCTAGGAGATTAGAAGGGCAAATATAAAGGATCACAAAGAGAGGAAGGGAAAGAAAAGGACCGAGGTGGTCCATCACCATTAATATCCAGAGGTACTGGAGTTGGTGTCAGAGAAGTGGAGTACCTTTGGACTTGCAGTCCTTGGGTGCACAAAGGGTTGGAGGTGGATGTTGAGGGTTGGGGGTGAAGTTGGATGTTGCAAGGTGACTTTCCTATTGAGGTGTCCTGCCTTCCCCCAGTAAGCAACTGGAGGTTGACTGTGGACTGGACTGTAGTAAGTCTGAGGTGCCGTGGCAAATCCAGAGTGCTGTCTGGAGTAGTGGAAGGCTTGGTATTCTTATCTTGTATGGGTCGCGAATGAAAGTGCTGCTCATTGCCAATTACTCAATGGAGTATCATGGCGAGCTAGCTGTCCTAAAACCAACAAGGTTAGAATCCAAGGAGGTGACAAAAATGTTGGAGGTGATTCACTGGAATGGCAAAAGAAAGGAAAAGTCTACAACAGAGGAAAAGGCGACTTGCCAAAAGGCAGAGTCAACCAGAAATATGGAGGGAGTCAGGGATGACTAAAAGGTGTTGACAAATGAGGACAGAAGGGCCTCTGAAGCACTGGAGGTGAATCAGAGGTTTGAAGAAGTGAAGTCCATGAGAGTAGATATGTACAGATGAATGAAGGTGAAAGGCTGTCAAAGAGGCAGAGTGAAGATGGAGCTTCGAAAGGTAAGGAACAAAGAATGCCCAAGAGGGCAAAGAGAAATGGAGGTATAGAGGTAATAAAGGGCCACTGAAAGGTGGGGTAGAATGGAGTTTGGAGGTACCACAAGGGGTAGCCCTGTCATATCCTGTCCAACTCTGGTCACTCTGGACCAACTCCAGACCAGTTCCCCCAGTCGTGTGCACATACTCAACTCCAGAACAACTCCGTTGATTCTCTGGTTCATTCTCATTCAATATCATAGACCTTGACTTCAGACCTTTTCCTTTATGTTCTATCTTGACATCTCTCCGTATGTTCCACTATGACATCTCCGTTTCCATTTCATCTTGACATCTCTATTCCCATTCTATCTCAATGTCTTATCTTGACTTCTGTTTCACTTACATAGTTACCTCTGTGCCTGCGCACATTAAAGACTTATCTGATCTCATCTCTCTTAGTATATAAAGTCTCTACTTCTGTTAGTAGATACCTCAGTTTGAATCTCAACTTAACCTCGACTTAACCTTGTCCTATCCTCATCTTGATCTGACGATCTCCTTGAGTCTGAGACTCTCCTCCAAACTCTGACCCTCCACAAATTCAGGACACTGGAGTTTCTGCAAAGGTGCACCACATAAGGTGAAGCCAAGTCCCGTTCGACTAACCTAACTCCGAAGTCCGGAGTTAGTCCAGAGTTCGTCCCCAGTGTTTAACAGTAGATTCAAACTCCAATTTGCAAAAAGTCCTTGCTGATATGGCAACCAGAGTTACCCATTCCCATTCTCATGCACTTGCAAATGTGCCTGATGTCCTATGCCCTTTTAGCAGCAGTCACTGAGGCTCTGACCTTGTCGACCAATTTTGTAGCTTCTCTGCTAGACACACACCAGGCTCGGCGTCCCAGGCACCAGTGCCTCCACACTCTCCCACTCCAGGAGCTTGCATTGAAGAGCTACCTGTCAATGACCAACCCCTTGACAAAAAAGCCCCTCAGTCGAATTTGGTGTCGCTCCACACTCCGGTGAACCTGAGCGTCCACTCTGGCACTCCGGGCAACTCCAGAGGTGATCCTGATCCCTCCAGTAGCGACTCCAACCTCCCCAAGGGTGATTTCGATCCTTCCATGGATAATGAATCTATTCCATGTGATACGCTTGGCAAGCTCACCAGTGCCATTCACGGCCTCACTCACTTCTCTTGTCGTAAACCAGAGTCCTCGCAGCAGACCAAAGTCCGGGAACTGGACCAGTTTGACGGGACCAACCCCCGAAAACTCTGGGTTTTCCTGGTTCAATGTGAGTTGAACTTCCAAGATTGTTTCAAAGCCTTCGCCATCAACCGCGCTAAAGTCACCTTTGCCCAGTCTTACCTCAAGGGTATGGCATTGGAGTGGTTCAAACTGGACCTCCTCCAGATGGAAGATCTGGACCTCCAGCCCATCTGGATGGACAACTTCAAGGAGTTTGTCCTGGAGCTCCAGACCAATTTCGGACCACACAACCCCGTCGGAGATGCAGAGCATCAGCTTGACCATTTGACGATGAAGGAAGGTCAAAAGATTAACAAGTATGTTGTCAAATTTAATCAGATCGTGTCTCAAGTCCGGAGTTACAGAGAAGGTGCCCTCCGGCACCATTTTCTATAATGGACTTCCAGACCATATCAAGGACAAAATCTCATGTGTTGGCAAACCCCCTACCCTTGCTGAACTCTGCCAACTCACTCAGGCTATTGATGCTCGTTATTGGGAGCGCAAGTCAGAGATTAGCCATCAGGTGAAGTCTTCTGCTAGCCCTGCCAAAGTGCCCAACAAGCCCGCCGCTCTGTCCTCCAACTTCGCTAGCACCTCCAGTTCTAAGGAATTGAAAGGCAAGTCTGCTAATTCCTCCAGCTCTTTTAAAGCCTCCAGACCTCTGAAGCTGGACTTGTTGTCCAAGCTTGGAAAAAACAGTAAGCTTACAGCTGAGGAACACAAGCAACGATTCGACAACAACCTCTGCATGTTTTGCAGTCTAGCTGGACATGTAGCCAAGGACTGTCCTAAGTCCATGTCCTGCACAGCTAAGGCTCGTGCCACGAAGACTTCAACTCCAGAAGCTAAACCGGATGCCTCTGAGGTGAAAAAATAAGCAGCAGCCTCCGTGACTCCACACGGACAGGAGGTTGCGTTGACTCTTCCCGTGCACCCTTGGAGATCCGACTCAATGCATCTGCTCTTTTAGACCCCAGATCCCTTATGCCATCCATCTCTCTAATCTCTTACAACATTCCTGCATTTCCTGTGTTGTTGGACTCCAGATCCTCTGACTGCTTCATTGACTCCACTTTCGTGAATAAACATGCACTTTTGACCTACTCCATTCCTCTGATACAACTCTGGTTGTTCGACGGAACCTCCAATTCTATCCTTTCCCAAGCTGTTGACCTCTCTGTTCGTTTCAAAACCGGTGGTGATATCACTCCAATGACATTTTATGTCACTCCGCTAGATGGATCCTGCTCCATTGTCCTGGGACACAACTGGCTCGCCCACTACAATCTGTTGATTAACTGGGTTTCGAGCAGTATCTCATTCCAGACACCAGAACAGCCCATTCCAGCACCTACAAGCTCATCTCTGTAGTCTCCGGCTACTCCAGTTTTGCCTACTCCGGCTCCGGTTTCCCTGCCTCTGGCTGACTCCGCCTCCACCGATCCACTGCATTTCTCCGAGCGCAAGGCTCCACTGATCACGCTGATCAGCACTCCGGCCTTCACACTCGCCTGTCATCTTGAGGGCTCTGTGCAGTTTAGTCTGCAACTCCACTCTAAGGAAAGTGACCTCCGTGCCGCATCCACCACCCCCAATCCAGCTGATCTCTCTGGTGCTCCTCTGGAGTATCATAACTTCGCAGATGTGTTCAGCAAGAGCAAGGCTGACACCCTTGCTCCACATCATGAGTTTGATTTAAAGATTGACTTGGAAGAAGGAGCTTCTCCTCCCGTTGGTGTCACTTATTCCCTCTCACCCTCCGAGCTGGAGTCCCTCCGGACATTCCTCAACGAACACCTCTCCATGGGTTTCATCCACCCATCTTCCTCTGCTCACGCCGCTCTGGTCCTCTTTGTCTGCAAAAAGGATGGTTCACTCCGCCTTTGCATCAACTTCCGAGGACTGAACAAGATCATGAAGAAAGACCACTACCCCCTTCCTTGCATCTCCGACCTCCTTGATGCTCCAGCCCGAGTGAAGATCTATACCAAAATCGACCTCCAGCATGTGTACCACCTGGTCTGCATTGCCGAGGGTGATGAATGGAAGACTTCGTTCTGGATATGCTATGGTTTCTACAAATGGCTTGTCATGCCTTTCGGATTGACCAACTCTCCAGCAGCTTTCCAGTGCTTTGTCAATTCTATTTTCACTGATCTGCTCGACGTCTTCATGATCGTTTACCTGGATGATATCCTTATTTTCTCTGCTGACAAGGCTTCCCATAGGGAGCATGTCTGAGAAGTCCTCCGATGACTTCGGAAACATGGCCTCTACACTAAACCTGATAAATGTGAATTCCATACCGACTCTACCGAGTACCTTAGATACTGACTCTCACCCTCCGGACTTACCATGTCCCCCGAGAAAGTCAAAGCCATTCTTGACTGGTCTGAGCCCCTGAAGGTCTGAGATATTCAATCTTTCCTCAGATTCGCTAATTTCTACTGCCGTTTCATCTATGACTACTCCAGTCTCATCATCCCCTTGACCTGCCTTACTCGTAAGGGCTTTCCATGGGACTTCAATGACGCTTGTCACTCTGCCTTTTGGCGCCTTAAGGAAGTGTTTACCTCTGCTCCTATTCTTACTCACTGGGTACCTGATGCTCCGCTGATCATTGAGACTGACGCCTCCAATTACGCGATCGCTAGCATCCTCTCGCTCCGATGTCCGGACGAAGAACTCCGGCCCATTGCTTTCTACTCCCAGACTCTCTCTGCTCCAGAGCTCAACTATGACACCCATGATAAGGAATTGCTTGCCATCCATGAGTCCTTTCAGACTTGGTGGCATTACCTTGAAGATTCAGGTACTCCAGTCAATGTCGTGACTGACCACAAGAACTTGGAATACTTTTCCACCACAAAACTCCTGACCTGCCATCAAGCCCGGTGGTTAGAGTTCCTCTCCCAGTTCAACATGGTCGTCCATTTCCACCCTGGACACTTAGGTGCCAAGCCCGATGCCCTGACTAGATGCTGGGATGTCTACCCCAAAGAGGAGGATAGGGACTATGCCCACATCAACCCACATAATTTCTGTCCTGTCTTTACACAGGAACAGCTCATTGCATCACTCCAGGCTACATATCTTGCAACTCTGGTACTCCAAGCTGCCTCCTTGTTCGACATCAAGACCCTTCATAATGACATTCTCTCAGCTCTCCCTTCTGATCCTATCGCCTCAGTCCACATGTCCAACTCCGAAGAGTCCGATCCCTGCTGGACCATTGACCCAGAAGGTTTCTTGCATCTAGATAATCGTATCTTCGTCCCTGATGCTGAGGACCTCCGCCTCTGGGTCCTCTGGTTTAAGCACGATCATCCGCTCTCCAGACATTTCAGACAGAATCGGACATTAGAGCTCATCCATCAAGAATATACCTGGCCAGGCATCCAGACCTTTGTCAAAGAGTATGTCTCCTCTTGTACATTCTGTGCTCATGCCAAGGTCCCTCGTCATAAACCCTATGGACTTCTTAAACAGCTCCCCATTCCCGAAAAGCCTTGGAACTCCATCTCCATGGACTTCATCAAGCAACTCCCCACTTCCTCCAGACATACCACTATTCTTGTCATTGTGGACTGTCTGTCCAAACAATGCATATTTATTCCTACAGACAATGAGGTATCATCTCCGGAGTTAGCTAAACTCTTCCTCCTCCACGTCTTTTCTAAGCATGGAGTTCCCTCCCATATCACCTCCGATCGAGGCTCGGAGTTCATCTCCCACTTCTTCCACTCTCTTGGTAAGGCTCTCGACATCTGCCTCCACTTCACCTCCAGCTATCATCCAGAAGGTGATGGTCAGACAGAGCATATGAACCAGACCCTGGAACAATACCTTCGGATCTATTGTAACTACCAACAGGACAATTGGTCCGAACTCCTGCTGCTTGCAGAGTTCACATATGTACAATAACGCTCTGAACGCTACCACCGGTGTGTCTCTGTTCTTCACTAATAAGAGTTACCACCCCAATCTCGCTGTCCATCTGGAGCACAACCTCACCTCTGCTCAAGCCCGAGAGTACTCTGTAGACCTTGATTCCCTCCATGAATTCCTCCGTGAGGAGATAGCCGCTGCCCAGAAACAGTACCAAGGACCTGCTGACGCTAAGCAAACTCCAGCGCTGGACTTGAAAATTGGTGACCTGGTCTTTGTCAAAGCTAAGTACTTTTGCTCTACGTGGCCTTCCAAAAAGCTTTCTGAAAAGAACCTTGGTCTGTACCCTATCATCGCTCAAGCAGGCTCCCTCTCCTTCACACTCCAGCTTCCGGAGAACATGAAGTCCATACATCTGGTCTTCCATGTCTCTCAGCTGGAACCTGCAGTTCCCAACACTATTCCAAATCGTATTCAACCACCTCCTCCTCTAGTCAAAGTTGACAGGGAACTGGAGTTCAAGATCTCTGAGATTCTCAACTCCAAGATAGATCGTAGATGGCGTCATTGCAAGTTGTTGTACTTGGTCCAGTGGTCCGGATATGAAGGAACCGATGAAGAAACCTCATGGCTTCTTGCCACTAAGTTAGGTCATACTTCAGAGCTTGTTGAGGAGTTTCATCTCCGGTATCCAGATAAGTCTGGACCTCACTCCGCTTGACCCACAGGATGATTGCGATTATTAACTATTTACAGGAGGTGGCTGGTTTCTACCTATACCTCTCTATTGCTCTCCTTGTCATCATCTTCATCCTCCTCTGCCTCCTTCTCTGCCTTCTTCCTCACAAACTCCACAATCTCCTTTCTCTTCTGCTCATCCACCACTTCCTTCTCTTCCGTCCTCAACTCTGCTGTCTCCCCGGTGGCCTCCCAGACCTCCATCTTCTCTGCCATCTCCGTCTCCACCCCATTGTCTCCATATACCTCCAGAGCCTTGAGCTCCACCAACTACTCCAGCAACCGGTTCTGGCACTCAAAGCCCAGCCGGATTTGGTCGTGGATCTTGTGGACTACCCAGAGCAGCTGGGTTAGCTCACTGCCTCCCATCTCTACCTTTTCCTCCATTCATACCTTCTTCTTTGCTACCTCTGGCTTCTCCATTTTCCACTTCCGCTTCTCTTCCACCTGCTCCTCTCTGGGCCACTCGCACCTCACCTTCGTATCCCAGCACTCTGAGCATGCCGTCGACTTACCTGATGCCAGGCCCTGCTCCTTGCATCTCCGGCACTCCAGCATCGTCAGTGTCCTCGCCTTCTCCTTGCCCTTGCTCGGCCCTGCCTGCGCTTGCTGCACCCATACCTGCTCTGCCTATGCTCCAGTTAGTCCGAGTCACCTCACTGAAAACCACTCACCCTTTTTCTTGCAGCCTCCTCCATCACCTTCTTCTTCGCAGCCTCTTTCTCTGCCCGCTTCCTCATGGCCTCCTCCACTGCCTTTCTTAGCACCTCCTCCTTCTTGACCCTGACCTGCCTCCTCCACTCGCTGGCCTTCACATGCCACAGTGTGTTGTCGTTGTTCTTGTCCTCCACCAGGCAGTCGTCAGACCAGGTCTTGATATCGGATGTGTCAGACATGGTGATAAGTGGTGTGGATGAAGTGACTCCGAGCACACAGATTTCTTTTTTAACAGACAAACCAAACTCCATTTTGGACTCCGAAACCAATCAACAGAGTCATGTGCTAACGGCCTTCAGGGGTTCAGGCCTAAGAGGGGGATACTGTCATATCCCATCTAACTCTGGACCAGTTCCCTCGGTTGTGCGCATATACTCAACTCTGGAACAACTCCATTGATCCTCTGGTTCGTTCTCGTTCAATATCATAGACCTTGACTTCGGACCTTTTCCTTTATATTTTATCTTGACATCTCTCTGTATGTTCCACTATGACATCTCTGTTTCCATTTCATCTTGACATCTCTATTCCCATTCTATCTCAATATCTTATCTTGACTTCTGTTTCACTTACATAGTTACCTCTGTGCCTGCGCACATTAAAGACTTACCTGATCTCATCTCTCTTAGTATATAAAGTCTCTACTTCTGTCAGTAGATACCTCAGTTCGAATCTCAACTTAACCTCAACTTAACCTTGTCCTATCCTCGTCTTGATCTGATGATCTCCTTGAGTCTGAGACTCTTCTCCGAACTCCGACCCTCCACACATTCAGGACACCAGACTTTCTGCAAAGGCGCACCACATAAGGTGAAGCCAAGTCCCGTTTGTCTTTATTTCTCCCCTTCAGGGGGTCATGAAGGTCTCTTCTGCACATATGCTCACCTCTCCAGAGACTATTGGTGGCCTGGCATGTGCTCATTTCTCTCCCACTTCATTGCTGGTTGTGCATCCTGCCAATCTTCCAAGCCCAACACTCACCCCACTATCCCCCCTCTTTCACCACTCTCCTCATCTGCCATCCACCCCTTCCAACAGATCTCTATGGATCTTATCACAGATCTCCCTCTTTCCACAGTTTTGATTCCATCCTGGTCATGGTCAACCATGGCCTTATGAAGGGGGTAATTCTCCTCCCTTGCACTAAAAACATCTCTGCTGCTGGAGTTGCTTCACTCTTTTTTCAACATGTCTTCCCCAGATTCAGTCTCCACAACTCCTGCATCTCTGACAGAGGTCCCCAGTTTGCTTCCTCCTTTGCCAAAGAGTTAGCTCAAGTCCTTCAGTATGATATCAAGCTGTCATCTGCCTACCACCCACAAATGGATGGCCAAACTGAGTGGACCAATCAGGAGCTTGAAGTCTATCTATGGATCTTTTGTCAAGGACACCCTGGTATCTGGAGTACCTTACTTCCTACTGTTGAATTCTCCCACAACTCTGTAGTACATTCTTCCACCCACCAATTGCTATATTTTCCTATGATGGAATACAAACCTAGAGCCTACCCCCCTTTCGGAAAGATCTTTGTCCCTTCTGTAGAAGAATGCCTTTCTGTCATATTCTGGAACCCTCACCCTAACTCCGGTCACTCTGGCACCCTCCAGTGCATCTCTGCTCACAACTCCAGTGACATTCCTATGTTCCTCTGTACCTAGTTTCCTCGGACTCTGTTCTTAGTACACCTTCATGACTCCTTTCTTATGATAGAACTTTATTACTAATCATTGTACCGCTTCCTCCACTTAGACACAACTCTGGTACAAGTGCTCGCTTAGGAGCACAGCTCTGAGGCTGTGCTCCAGTACACTTACTCTCGAACTCCTACAGTAGATATTTCCTTCCGACTCTGGACTTAGTCATCTCCTCCGCACTTACTCATTCAACTACAGACTTAGTTATCTGCTCTGCCCCTCCATATATAAACTCTGTAGAACTATGCTATGTATTTCCTCATTTGAATATCGACTTAACTCGACGTTCTCCTCCTCTAACCCCTCCAAGTTGTTGAGTGACTTCCTCTGACCCTCCTCTGACCTCCAACCCTCTGTCTGTAAATCTGGGACAACGGATTCGCTGTAAGGGCACACCACATATGGTGAAGCCAAGTCCCACTCGCCCAGTCAACTCCAGCGCTCCAGAGTTCATCAGAGTTCATCCAGACCTAGTTTAACAGTACAGTGACTCCCAAAACCGCTGCAATGTTTGACTATTTTGCAGTACTGGAAGTGTAGTAAGTGCAAGTGTGGGAGTATCGCTTAGCTTTGGTTAGGTTAAAGGTAGGGGACACCTCTGGCTATCTG
>JBBPKI010000476.1:0-23380 GCA_038089155.1 Nevesoporus exiguus
AAAGCCTAGCCTAACGGCTTAAGTCTTGGTCGTCTCCGTGCCATCGTGAGACGTTGCGCCTCTTCGTGAGTGCCTCCTCACGAAGGAAAGGATACGATAGCAGTTCAACGGAACGTGCTACGTAACAATAGGGCGCATATGAGAGGGAATCCTCTCCTATCTTGGGGGTCTTCCTGACAAGGGGTGCTGGCAGAGGAGCCAGTAACTCTGCGAAAGGGGTGTTGGGGATCAATGGTGGGTAAGCTTTCTTAAGGAAGAAGAGGCAGGGGATAAGCCAATTCTTTTGTAATGGTCATGGCTTCTTATTGCCTATGACTGCCTTCTACCTCTGGACTATTGGTTGATCTAAATAGGGGAGGCACTCACAGAGAGATGCAACATCCCTAAGTAGATGTAGAAGGGCCTAGGTCAGTGGGGCAACTCCTCAGAGTTGGCTGACAATGCTCTGTCTCATAGAGCATGCTCAGCTAGCAGGACAACCCAATGGGGGTTTGCTACCGATAGAGGACGGACTCTCACTGAGTCAAAGGGATACTCCATTGAGTACCAAGTGCCACTCTCCTGGGTAGGCGGGCAATGACAAAGGCCACTCTCCTTGATAAGGCAGGTGAAGACAAGAGCTCTCTCCTTCAGGAAGGCAAGCAAAGGAGCAGGCAATAGTTAACCACAAGAGATATTAAGAATTGGCTGAGGAAGCCACTACTGTATATGGAGGTTTAAATAGTGTCTAACTAGGAGAGGCTGCACCCACAGCCAAAGATGGTGGAGAAGGGAACACATCATCAACAAAAGATAGTGATGGATAATGCTATGTCAAAAGATATCAAAAGAGATGGAAGCTGCAATGTCTGAAGCTATAGTAATGGGATCAGGTGGATGTCATCTGTATACAGGATAACCAAGTATGGAATGTATATCTCCCATGTAATTGGTCCCTCCCAAATGCAAGGAGAAAAATAAGTAGGAGGTGACCATGAAGAAACAAAATTGTAACAAACTGTCACACCTCCAAAATAACCCATACTCCCTGGTAACCCATCCCTCCAAGGCTTTCCTGAGAGGTATGGGTTAAGAGGGAGTTGACTGTAATTGGAATTCCCATGCTGTTTGGTGGTGTGCTCCACACACCACCATCCAGGCCAATATATGTAGGTCTACTGTGTGTATTTTTGTTAGCTATGGAAGGCTGGGGGAGTGGTACTAAATTTGTATTACCTGGCAGAGCCACCAGCAACTGTGACACACAGATGGACTGTCCAATGGCCCAAGTCCAAACATCAGTTGACATAACACCTCAAACACAGCCAGATATGGTGGTGTAACATACTGGGTAAATATCTGCAATGTCAAGTCCAGGTGTTGGCAACCTAAACCTGTGAAGGCTTCGGTCACACTACTAGAGACTTGCTTAAGAGCCAAGAGGAAGTTCAGGGAGAATCAACCAGGACTTGACTGAAGTCCGGTTGTCGATGGGATTGACTTCTTATACTACTTACATGGTTTAGGGCAAGCATGTGACTACTTACCAATCTACTACGTCATGTTATGATGTCATAGACCTAGACCATTGGTAATTAAAGAAGCATGTCATGGAGTGTTCTAGAACGAGCAGAGATTAAAGAAGCGAGTGTGATGAAAGTGAAAGGGAATGATCTAGACTTGATCATGTGATAGCTCCCATGGTCACGTGCAAGTGATCATGTGACTTGATAAGATAAGATAAAAGATGAAATCGTAACATTACCCCCCTCCTATGAATCGCATTCCAGGCGATTAAAGGGAACCTGGGAGGGTTCTGTGACATTGGTGTAAGAGGAAAATAAAGAATCAAAGTCTGTTTGGACCATTCAGAGTTTCTGGGGTGCCGCTGGGTTGGAAAGGTAAAAGTCGTTGATCGCCTCTTTGGCGTTAGAGAGGTGGCTCTGAGGTTCCCACGTTCGGTCTTCCTTGTCATAGCCCTTCCAATGTACTAGGAATTCCAAAGAACGTCCTTTGAGGCATGAATTGACTATGTAGTCTACCTCGTACTCAGGAATTCCTTCTTGTGTGCCCACAACGGGTCCTGGGGCGACAACAGGTTGATTTTCAAGGCGTTCCTTATAAGGTTTAACCCTTGAGACGTTTACAGTAGGGTGAATTCACAGGGTGGATGGTAATTTGAGAGTGACGGCATTAGGAGATTAATTCTCCTTTTGGTGCCTTGTTTTCTGGCTTCATTCGTGCGCATCTATCGCACCTTGAACAATAGTCCTTTACTTGGGCTCGAAGGCCATTCCATTGGAAATATCGTTCAATAATTTGCCAGGTTTTCTCGGCACTGCCATGTCTGGCAATTGGAGAATTGTGGTAGAGGGTAATGATATCTTGGTGCAAATTTTCCTTTGGGGGAACGAAGATTCTGTCACAAAGATACAGAATTCCGTCTTTGTTAAGAAGGTTGGGTTTGTCATCACCCTTCCATTCTTCTTGTGCTTCCACTATTCTTTCGAGGAGCTTCCTTTCTTCTCCTTCGATAGTGTAGGCATATTTTGTTTGTGCCCTTACTCTGTATTCAGGGATCATTTGGACACCTTTATTGTCTTCGTCTATGCCAATAGCGTGATCCTCTCGTCGAGAGAGAGCATCTGCTTTTCCCATTTGGGATCCAGGCTTGTTTACTAAGACATAGTTAAATCTGGATAGCCATTGTGACCATCTTGCTTGGCATCGATTGAGATCTTGCTTGGTCATAAAGTATTTGAGGTTAGCATGATCAGTCCAGACCTCAAATTCTTCTGCCCCCTCAAGGTAATGCCGCCACTGCTCAAGAGCTAGTATGATGGCAAGCATTTCCTTGTCTGCAATGGGATAGTTCCTCTGTTCTGGGGTCATGGAAGCAGAGGAAAAGGCAACGGGATGCCATTTGTCTTCTTGTTTAATTGAAAGGACCGCGCCGGTAGCAAAGTCGGAAGCGTCGGTTTCGAGCCTAAACTCGCTGGTATTGTCCGGATAGGCGAGTATGGGGGCAGTGGTAAAGGCCCTCTTTAATGAATCGAATGCTTCCTGTTCAGTGGGTCCCCACTGCCAGGGTTGGTCTTTCTTGGTGAGATCATTCAGGGGTTGTGATACTTTGGAGAAATCCTGAATAAATCTTCGGTAATAATTGGCAAGTCCCAAGAAGCTGTGGACTCCTTTGACATTTTTTGGTATAGGCCATTCTAGTACAGCTTCTACCTTTCCTTTCTCCATTTTAATTCCTTCGGTGTTTATGACCATTCCAAGGAATTTGACTTCTTTTTGCTTGAAAAAGCATTTTTCAGGCTTTAGAAATAAGTCATGTTCCTTAAGTCTTTTGAGAACCTCTTGGACAATTTTGTCATATTCTGACTCGTCGTCGGTTTTGGTGAAGATCATTATGTCGTTGATGTAAACTATGACGACACTGTCCATGTCAGCAAAGATTTCATTCATCATTTGCTGGAACGTAGCGGGAGCGTTGCATTGTCCGAAGAACATTACTAGTGGTTCATATGCTCCGGAATGAGAGACGAATGCCGCTTTCCATTTGTCTCCTTCTTTGATTCTTATGTTATTATAGCCCATCGAAGATCTAATTTAGTGAAGAGCTTCGCCCCTTGGAGCTTATCCACCAATTGACTTATGAGTGGTAAGGGGTAATTGTTTTTGACTGTCCATTCATTTAGATATCTGTAGTCTTGGACTAGTCGCTTTTTTCCATCTTTCTTTGGTATAAAGAAGACAGGGCTTGTTTGGGGGGAGCGTGATGGTCGAATATAACCCTTCTTGGTTTGTTCTTTGACAAATGACTTTAATTCTTCCATTTTGTCTTTGCTCATTGGGAAGATTTTTGCCTTTTTAGGTTGAAAGCCAGGCTTTAGCTTTATCTCATGGTCCCAAGGTTTTCTCAGGGGAAGTTGTTCAGACTCTTTCTTACTAAAGACGTCCAGATAGTGATGATATTCTTTCGAAACCATTTCTTCAAGAGTGGGTTCCTTTCTTTTCGGCACTTCGAGGTTTTTGATGAACTTGTGCACGGTCGAGGCATGTTTCAGTTCTTCTTCTTCTTCTTGTGCCAAATGTGTTCCTCGGTCCGACAGCATGTAGCAGGACCTGGGGCACCTTGCCATTTTGACTTCTCCCTTTGACCAATCAATGGTCGGATTGTGCTTTGCCAACCATGTATAACCCAGGATCATGTTGTTCTTGCCTAGATTTGTGACTTCTGTGACTAGGCATTTGCGATGTCCTTGGTAATCAAGGATAATTTCTGCCTGATGTGTTACTGCTCCGGCAGAATTCTTTGTGCCATCTACATTAAAGACAGGGATTTCCTTTTCCATCTTATTAAGAGGCAATTTTACTTGATCAGCCCATTGTTTGTCTATGAAGACTCCATTGGCTCCACTATCCAAGAGGGCTTTACAAGCGTGTCGCTTGTTCTTGGTAGTTGGGTGTGCAATTGAGATATCCATAAGAACCTCATACTGCACCTTGGCGTTTCGTAAGAGTACTTGTTCTGGGAAACTTTCCTCATAAATATTTTTTTCTTTTTCTTTGACCAAATTAAGCCTGCATTCCCGTGCAGCAAGCTCTTCCTTCCGCCACTTTTCAGCTGGCTCTGAAGTTAAAGACCTGGTCTCGGTGGGAGGTAAATGTACTCTATAAATAGGACTAGATGGTTCAGAATCTGAAGAATAACATGTGGAGGAATCTGAGTCGTCTTCAAACTCTTGTCCGTATTGTACATAAGGCGATAGGGAAGAGAAACTATTTTTTGTGTTTAATGACTGCAGCTTCTGAAGTCCCAGTTCCTTCAGTTGCTGTAACCTTTTCCCTGCTTTTTCATTTTGGTATCATGAAGGTCGAAGAAGTATGCCTTCATTTGTTCAAAGTTCATACCCTTGATGGCTTTAGCCTCTTTAGGCTCTTCTTCCTTCTTTTCTTCCTCCTTCTTCATTTCTCTGATTTGTGGCCTTCATTGTGGCCCTTGTGCCCTTTTTCGGCATGTGAGTTTATGGCCCCCACCAAGGAACTTGCATTCCATGCATTCCTTTTTGGGGTTTGGACAATCTCTTGTGAGATGTCCATCTTTTGCACAGTTGAAACACTTGGAGTTTCTCTGTACTGCCCCAATGTCCATTGGTTGGCCTCGTCCTCCGTAAGTGCAGGCTTGGCCTTCGCGATATGTATTGTTAGAGTTTGACCCTGACTGGATCTTCTCTGTCTTCCTTAATTTTAGGGACTCCAAGCGAGATCCGATTTCTTTGGCTATCTCAACATAGTCCTGTATACAGGTCTTTCTTTTGCCATCTTTGTAGATTCTTTGGGCTAGGTTTTCTTCCAAAGCCTTTTCGAAGAGTCTTACTCCTGCTGGATCTGGTTTGGAGGGGTCTCCTCCTATGTCATAGTAGTATCCAAGCCATCATGTAGTGAAGGCTTGGGTGGATTCTCTGTTCATTTGTCTACACCATTCTAACTTGTTCCTGGCTTCATCCTCCTCATTTACAGATTTGAATCGTTGGATTAGCAATTTTCCCAAAGCTTCTTCTGAGAGCCAGTTATCTTCTTTCATCTGATGTTGGAGCTGTTGTCTTGCCCATTGAGCGGCTCCTGTCGCGTCTTTTTCTCCGGCTTTGGGACCTATTCTGGTCAAGACTGCTATATTTTTTGATTCGTCATCTGTAAACGACTGCGGATTACTTTTTATGTATAGAGCCATGTTCATTTGCCAGGTATCGAAATCCTCCTTTAGTCCACTGAACCTTCCTGGGTCTGGGACCATTTCTACCTTTTTCAAAACTTTTACTTCCACATTGTCTGCTCTCTTTTTCCCTTTGTCCTTCTTAAGTTCTGCGAGTTCTTCTTGTAGGGCAAGAAGTTGATCTGCCAGCATCTTGATGTATTCTGCCGACATTTCTGGTGTGGGAGCGGATGCGGGTGGCAATCGGGAGATCCGGTCTGGGGACGAGGGCTGGTCTCCTAGCAGGTTCTCTGAGGAGTCGTCAGTTTCTGAGTCAACGAACGGGAGCGGGTTCCTGTAAGGGTGCCACGACGTGATGTTCCTCTTGTGGAACCGGGGCTATTTCCGGTTCAGGGGAGAGAGAGGGTGTGTGGAGATTTCGAAGCTGGTTTAGTAAGGCTTCTGCTTCTTATAGGGCTTCGATTCCTTGTCTTAGCTGTGGTCGATGATCTTGGAATAGTTGTACTTGTAGCACCCGAGCTCGGAATGCTAATGCTTGGTCTTCTGGAATTCCGTGCACCCGAAGCAGGAATTCATCAAATGGTTCATTGTTTCGGATTCGATCGAGGAGATAGGGTAAGAAGTCGATGTCCTCGAAGATATTTACTAGAGGGACCGGAGTTGGTGTTCAATAACCTTGCTCAGGGGCCCTGTAGTTTATCCAGCCGTTTTCTTCTTGTGCTGGGAGGTCAGGGGTTTGAGAGTTTCTTTCTCTCTGCGACGAAGGGGTGACCGTAGTCCTTTGTGCTGGTGGTGGGGTTTGGTCTTCGTACCAATGGAAGTAGCCGAACTCGTCTATCCACCCGTCGTTTGGGTCATATTCGTAAGCTACTCCGTCTTCGTCGAGGGGCGGAGTGCGGTTGACAATTGTTTCCTCAGAAGGGAGGCGAACCTCGATCTCCTCAGACTTTGCAGGATCTCTTGGGAACATTCATGGAAAGGCAAAAAGAAGTGTGGACCTTTGTCAACACCAACTTCTACTCGATCGGGACAATAGTCTCCGTGACTCGAGTCTTCGAAAATGTAATCGTAAGTGGGCTGGTGGGCACAAGACCGCTCTTACACCAGTAGACCACTGTGTACTAGTAATACTAGAAGAAATGTGCCTCACGTGGACACAAGCCAAGGCTCCTTCGAATTGAAATGTGTGGCGTTTCGTAAGAGTACTCATTCTGGGAAACTTTCCTCATAAATATTTTTTTTGTTTTCTTTGACCGAATTAAGCCTGCATTCCCGTGCAGCGAGCTCCTTTTGCGGAGACCCGGTCTCGGTTGTGGGTAAGTGTACTCGATAAATAGGGCTACTTGGTTCTGATTCTGAAGAGTAGCATGTGAAAGAGGAGTCCGATTCTTCATCAAGATCTTGTCCATATTGTACAAAAGGGGAAAGAGATGAAAAGCTGTTTTTGGTATTTATTGATTGCGGCTTCTGAGGTCCCAGATCTCTCAGTTGCCATAACCTTTTCCCGCCTTCTTCATTTCCATATCGTGAAGGTCGAAGAAGTATGCCTTCATTTGTTCGAAGTCCATTCCTCTTATGGCCTTTGCTTCTTTAGGCTCTTCTTCCTTTTTCTCTTCTTCCTTCTTCATCTCTCTGACTTGTGGCCTTCTTTGCGGCCCTTGTGCCCTCTTTCGGCAATTGAGTTTATGTCCTCCCCCAAGGAATTTACACTCCGAACATTCTTTCTTGGGGCTTGGGCAATCTCTTGCGAGGTGTCCATCTTTGGCACAGTTGAAACATCTGGAGTTTCTTTGGACTGCCCCTATGTCCATAGGCTGTCCTCTTCCTCCATATGTTCGAGCTTGCCCTTCTCGGTAGTTATTATTCAAAGCTGGCCCTGACTGGACCTTTTCTGTTTTCCTCAATTTGAGGGATTCCAAGCATGACCCGATTTCTTTGGCCATTTCAATATAGTCCTGTATACAGGTCTTTCTTTGGCCATCTTCATAAATTCTTCGAGCAAGGTTCTCTTCTAAGGCCTTTTCGAAGAGTCTCACTCCTGCTGGGTCCGGCTTAGAGGGGTCTCCCCCTGTATCATAGTAGTATCCAAGCCATCGCGTAGTGAAGGCTTGGGCAGATTCTTTATTCATCTGTCTGCACCATTCTAATTTGTTCCTGGCCTCGTCTTCTTCGTTTATTGACTTGAATCGTTGGGTTAGCAGTTTTCCCAATGCTTCTTCTGAAAGCCAGTCACCCCTTTTCATTTGGTGTCGGAGCTGTTGTCTTGCCCATTGGGCGGCTCCTGTTGTGTCCTTTTCTCCAGCTTTCGGACCAATTCTGGTTAGAACTGCTATGTTCTTTGATTCGTCGTCTACAAACGATTCCAGATTACTTTTTATGTACAAAGCCATATTCATTTGCCAATTGTCGAACTCCTCTTTTAGTCCACTAAACCTTCCTGGGTCTGGGACCATCTCTACTTTCTTTGAGACTTTTATTTCCACATTGTCCGCTTTCTTTTTCCCTTTGTCTTTCTTAAGCTCTGCGAGCTCGTCCTGTAGCACCTGCAGCTGCTCCATTAGCATACGGATGGCCTCATTGGACATTTTGTCTTGTTCTGGAGCAGGTGCGGGTGGCAATTGGGAGTTCCAGCTGGGGGACGAGGGCTGGTCTTCTAGCGGGTTCTCGGATGAGTCGTCGGTTTCGGAGTCGACGAAGGGGAGCAGGTCTCGGTAAGGCTGGCTCGTCGTTTTGCGCTTCTGGTAGAACCGGGGCTACTTCCGGTTCGGGGGAAAGTGATGGTGTGTGAAGATTTTGTAAGGCGACTAGTCCTTGTCTTAGTTCTTCAAGAAGTTCTACTTCTTCTTGAAGGCATATGCGGGGATCGGGATGGAGTTGTACTTGGAGGACTCTAGCTCTGAAGGCGAGTGCTTGGTCCTCGGGGATTTCGTGGGCTTCTAGGAGGAGCCTATCAAATGGCTCGTTCTCCCTTATTCTATCTAGGAGGTATGGGAGGAGGTCGTGATGCTCGAAGATATTCACCAGTGGTTCTGGTGTGGGCGTGCGATAAAGATATTCGTTATCGTCTTCTCTTGGGTCGTAAGGGATGAAGCGTAACTCTTCTTCCCTTTGGATGTCGCTATAAGGAGTTGATTGGTATCTCCCTATAGGATATCTGTCTTCGGAGAGGACTCGTTCGTCAGGAGTGGTTGCTCTTTCTTGAGCGAATTCTCCATTCCAAAAGCGATATTGTCCTGCTTGATTGATATATCCGTCGTTCAGGTCGAAGGAGAACTCCCTTCGATGTGGGAAGTTATTCCCGAAGACGGTTTCTTCTGAGGGGAGGCAAACCTCAAACTCCTCGGACTTTGGGAAAGGGTGGTTCGGAAACATCCAAAAACTTGTAAAGTTGCGTGGACCTTTGTCAACACCAGCAACTACTCAATCGGGACAACAGCCTCCGCGACTCGAGTCTTAGAAAAAGCGTAGGTAATTTGGGCTGTCGGGCACAAGACCGCTCTTTCGACAGTTGCCAAATGCGTAGTAGTAATTCTAGAACTTATGTGCCTCACGTGGACACAAGCCGAAGCTCTTTCGAAGATGAAACGTGCGAGGGCGGTGTTTAAACCAATTAAGTGCTCTCGAGCACACCCTTTGACAACCGACCTAAAGCTCGGTTGACCTTCACCAGCTTACGGCTGGGGTATACATAAAAGGAAATGAGCACAAGTGCGCGTGAATGTGAATGGGTAGCATAGTAGATCCCTTTGCCCCTAGGGTCCGGGGTTGTCGCGAACGACGGTGAGGTAACGAAAAGTAGTGAGGGAAGTGTGATAGTCAAGTCCTAATGTTGGCAACCTACACTCGTTAGAGCTTTGGTCACTACTAATCAGGCTTGCTGGAGATCAAGAGGATGATGTAGGGGAATCAACCAGGGCTTGACTGAAGTCCGGTTGTCGATGTATTCAGGTTTATATACTACAGAGTACTCTAGGGCAGGCGTGTGAAGACTTACTAAGGTAATGACATCACTGTGGAGCGGGATTAGAGATAAGGGCCTAGAGCAACGGTAATTAAAGAAGCATGGAGATAAGAGTCTAGAACGAGTGTGAATGAAGTGAAAGTGTTTGACCTAGACTTGGTCAGGTGACATGTCCCATGGTCACGTGATAGTGGTCATGTGACTTGATAAGATAAGATAAGGGAAGAAATCGTAACATTGTCATCCTTGTCTCCATACCACCAACAACCGTGCCACATCACGCCTAAGTCATGACTTCTATCACTTCACCAACCTCGCTTACCACTTCGTTGCCACCCCACTGCCCTAGCTCCCCTGATGTCCCTAGATCCCTGTCTGCTGCCATGCAAACTCCACGGGTTTCCATCTCCCCTCCGCACTTGCATCAGAGAGACATCCCTGACTGGGCCTTGGAACGACTTTATCCAACCACCTTACCTCGCTTTCAACGACTCGCCATCTATGCCCACGTTTTAGACCATCCTCAACTTTTGACTATCGCCAAGAGTGTTCCTCTTTTTAAACATTCGCTCCCTCTTTTAGAGGCCATTTTGTTCTTCCATCAAACTTGTTCCCTTTGGTCGTTTAGCAATTCGCCGAGACTTTTATCTCCGAACCCCAACTTCGCCGCTGCACAAGCCGCCATGCTTGACCAGCTCCACCTTCATGCCTTAGATCTGATGGATCACCACCAGTTTGGAAGGATAATCTCCACCTTTCCTCCTGGCGCCTTGGGAGACTTCCCACAGGCAGTCCTTTTCTCTTTAAATGAGACGGATCTTGACGACTATTTAGACAATGACATCTTGCATGCCTCCCAGGAATCCCCACCTCCTACTCGTCCCACTACTCTGGAAAACCTACTGCCGGTTCGCATCTCCTTACCATCCACTGCACCACCACCTGGCCTATCCTTACTGTCTAATGTCCGCGTCTGAGACCTCCCCACTGGTATTACCATCCTCTCTTCCCCTACTCGAGTCCTCCCCATCCCTGCTGACGTCCAAGCCCGTCTTGCTGCCATGGATCTCTCCGGACACAGGTGTTACACCTGCGGACAACATGGACATCTGCGATGGAGCTGTCTGCAGTATAGGTGTCCCCACTGTTCCCTCTACGCCCCTGGACATCCAACCTCCCGCTGCCTCACCTCCCATTGCACTGCGTGCAATCGCTGGGGCCATGTGGCCGAAGCGTGCCTGTCCCTCCGATGTGGCCTTTGTGGAGCTGTTGGACACACCGTCCCAAACTGCCCCTTTACTTCTGAGGACTTTAATGATGACCAGTTGGTATTCAACGGTGAGGATTCCTCTGGAGCTTAGGAACGCAGCGGCGCTGCAATGCTACAAAGGGGGTACTGTTACAATATTTTCACTTCATCCTGGTCTCCTCCTTGTCTTCAAATGCATATCATTCATGTATCCACATCCGCATGCAAGGTACTTACGATTCCTTGTAACTTTCTCGCTGGACGAGTTCGACTTTTCCTTCACCATTTCAGTTCTTACCTAATAGTCTTCTTCTTTTGGACATTACCTCCTAACAGCGTTCTCTCACACACTGTCATGATCCACATACCCATCCACAGTAGTTCTCCCGTGTTCTTCTTCATTCCATTGCCTTCTATTTCTTTCTATGCCTACCCTAACTCTTGGTCCGTGCGCATCCCCTTGGACTATATGTAAGTAGCTAGCTACTTCACCTGTAAAACCCAAGCTAAACCTGCGCAATCCACCTCCTTGAATCTGGACTTGTCCTTGCCTGAACAGTCACCTCAACTGTTCCCCTTTACCTCTTTGCTCGTTGTGAGACGTTGTGCCTCTTCGTGAGTGCCTCCTCGCAAAGAGCCCTTGTCGTCTGCAGTCCAGAAGGATGTGCTCCATAACAGAAGTAGAGGGTGAGTGGCAGAGGTGGACCAGAGTCCAAGCAGAGGAGCGGAGATGGAGGGGACTTATGAGGACTTGGCGCAGGACTTATATGTTGTGCCCTTGTCTAAGTCTGGTCCTCAGATTTTGGAGGACATCGGAGCAGAGATTCCGGAGAAGGGGAGAGACAGAGGGAGATCAGATGAGATTTAGGAGGAGTGACTTATGTGATATTCATACTGAGGACATACAGAGCGGAGTACAGAGACTTATATACTGAGGAGAAGGGTGACTAATTCTAGGATCGATGCAAGGTGTGAAACGGAGGGGTTCAGGGATAAGGGATAATGGAAATCAAGGGATAAGTGAAACATAGGGATGAGTACAGGGTTGGGATAAATGACAATGTCATAAGGGATGAGTTATGAAAGAGTCCGAATAAGGAAACTACAAGAGTGAAGGAAAACCAACCAGAGTTGTGGCAGAGTTGACACCGGAGACACTGGAGTTGAGTATGAGAATGGAAACTCCAAGGGATTGGTGATAGAGGATGGCAGACGGAGGGGCCAGAGTTGGCCGGAGTTGGCATTATAGGGGAGCGGATGGCTGGATGTAACATGCAAACACATTGCACCTAGGAAAATGAATATATTAGTCATACAAAGTCAACAATATATTTTAAATAATAGCTAAATAGGTACATCAATGATATTTTTGGGCATAGCAAGAATATGATATTGCACACCACCGAGACTCTGTTAGCAATGGTATGTAATTACATCATATTCAACCACATAGCAAAAATATGTCTAAAATATGTTACCACTTAATATTTTAATACATTTTGACAGGGTGTTAAAGTCTGGTCTCTCCAGACTCAAGTTCAACCAGAGTTGTGGAGTTCTAGGGGTTATTGGAGGAGTTAGTACAGGAGTTGGACTGGAGGTCCGAACGGAGGAGTCAGAGTGGAGGTACTCAGGAGGACATCAGTGCAGGACTTATGTGTCATGCCTCTAAGCAGATCCATGTCCTTGTATTTCAGAGGCACAGAAGTCCGACAGGGAGGAGATGGGGTGATTGCAAAATGAGAGGAGAGGTGACTTTTGTTGATATTTGTACTAAGGAGTACATACAGGAGGTACAGGACTTAAATATAATCGAAGGGACAAGAGAGAATACAAAACAGGATGAAAATACTATCTTACTAAGACAGCAAACATATGAAAATATTCTAGAAGATAGTAAGCAAAGTAGGGACAAAGGAGGGACAAAAGAACAAAAGGAAGAACAAAAGCAGATAAAGTCTGGGAGATTCCAAGCAAGCACAGCTGCAGGTCCAATCGGAGGAGTGGTGCTCCAAGGAGCTCCATGCATGGTGGTGACAGAGGTGGACTGGAGGGGGACGGAGGTGACCAGAGATGGTCAGAGAAGGGGCCAGAGGAGGTGGAGATGGCTGGTTTGGCATGGATATGACACAGGGGCAATGTGTAATATCTTGGTACATAGTGGTCTAATTCTGGTGTCCTTCTCCGCTTACATACACACCAACTTTGTGCTTTTTCTCCGCTATTGAGACACCCGTGCCTCGATCGGGTATTCGCACGCTCACGGACCCATGATATAAATACTGGAAGCTCTTATGTGAGTCCGCAGTCCAGGAAGTGGTATCCCCTACATCGTACACACCGTTGGCACGCCATGTCGGGGATTCGAGAATCGTTATCTCCTGGTGCACCTCAAGGTCATGCCAGTGTCTCCCCTCCTACGACCTTCACGATTGGGAGACATCAAACGTACCGTCTGGTACACTCTCGCCACCTCAAAGGACATCTAGCGCTCTTGCATGCTTTCGATACACTCCGACGAGACGTGGAGTCTGGAAACCCCTCACGTTTTCCGCCAGAGGTACATACTATGGACGCGGATGCGCGTTGGGTTTGGTTTATCCACCTTGCGGTCGAAAGGTATGACCTTCGGTTCCGAGTTGTCTGGACAGGAAAGCAGATCGATGTCCGTACACAGGTTTCAACGGTGGTGTACCAGTGTTCAAGACGTGCAAGCGGACGCTATCGAGAAAATGTTACCTCCTATTGACGTTGTGATGGTCTGGCATGCTTATCTTCTTAATCCGATGTAAGTGGACGAAGATCCCAACGTCGGATGATGTGGTCATTGATTCTCCGGGCTAGTCTGTATGCTGAAGATACGATGCGCGTACAATGCCTCTCGTCTTTGCAACAATTTACAGAGTATCTGGCTAATCATCTGGCAAGTAGTTGCCCTCATTCTAAATGGTCCTCTCTGATCAATATCATTGCAGGAATCCCCGGAGCTTCTGCTCACGAACTCGCCGCAACTCGATCGAGTGGAGTTCTGGCGGGACCAAACGATGATGCCATACGACCCATTCGAATGTGCAAAGCAGTTAACCCATATAACACTTCAGTGCCCGCGTTGCGAGTCCCCGACAGATGTTCGTGAGTGCCGCTGTTTGACTGTGTCAAGTGGCGGGTTACTGAGTCTCCATCAGCAATCCTCTTCTCAAATGGCAGAGGGTATGCACAGAATAAATTCGCAGTTGGCTGTTCTTCGTGTCGCGAGATAATCACAAAGGAGTTGCTTGGTCTCTACAAGTTTGCAAAAGACGTCGTAGTGGAGGAAAGTGATGAGCCTGCTGCATACCTCGCGTAAGTTGTTCTCTTCGGACCGACGCTATCTTCGATATGGATGATACATTTGGATCTACATCTAGCGGAACGCTCCATTCACGAGAGGAGAAGATGGACACCCGTCGTGCATTGCTGATCAAGAGGCGAGTAAGGTCCGAGATAAAGGCTTTCTCCAGACGCTCTTCGACTGGGCTTCGCTCAGTCCTAGCAAGCGACGTTATGGAGGCATTAGAATACAGTCCGCTCAACTTGTCTTCGAAATTACACAGCTCCCTTCTCAACAGGATGTATGTCATTGTCAGTATCCTCCTAGCACCATTGAAACGTTCTCCAGAACAAATCGCATCCTCCGCGCATACTCAGACGACAGGCCGTTCTCCATCGAACTTGTCGGTGCAGTCTGTAACCTTGCCTGTCTTTCATTTCCGCAGTCTAAACAAATGACTAGGTGTTACGGCAGGGTTCGTTGTTACGCAAGATGGCTGATCTTGGCTGGACACAGCCTAGCTTCCTCTTGGATAGCGATGGGATGATTATCCTAGAGCATTGTGTGACGAGATACCATGCGTACGACGTTCGCATAGTGCCTTTTCGACCCTAAACTTATCGTGCTCCCAGCTTTCTTGACCTTATCGCCAGTTCACCCGGATCCTTCCTCGTCCCGACGCTCGACATCGACCTCGCGTGGCATACGCATCAACTCATGGCCAATCGGTACCAAAGAGATTGCAAAGCCCTGGTGGGTCGGTATGTCGATCAGTGAGTTCAAGCATGTCATCCATGAAGACCGCATGTTCACCCGGATGGTCGATTCCCGTCCCCAGCGATGACAAGGTTGAAGAAGGTCACCTCGCCAGAGCATTTGACGTAACCTGCCGTGCTTGGATCGTACGTCATGCGACTTCGGGGGGACCTGCAAGTACACTGACGCGCATTCATCACCACAGGACCGATACAAAGTCCCGTACACCTACTGTGGGTGCCCACATCCAGGAATGACTTTCGGCCAACGCCTACATGTCTCTGAGAGAAATGAATTGATGAACGCGGCGCTTCAGCCGCCGGACCCAGCAGTGTCCGGCACGCACCCGAGCGACCACAATGACCCAGAACCGTTTCTGTATCCTGTTCCGCTATATTATGCTCCAATCGGTGAACGTGTCGCGGATGCTGGGGGCATCGTGACAGGGGATATTTCATCTTTGGGTGCACAATGTGCTGTTGTATGTGGCTTGTTCGTGTCATCGTTCTGAGTTGTTCGTTGACTGTTATTTCAAGGGTGTCGGGGGTAGCCGCAGCTTCGGGGCTGCTGGCCGTGGTATGTTTGCGTGTGGAGGTTGTGGTGGAGGTGGAGGCTGTGGTGGAGGTTGCGGTGGGGGTTGTGGTGGTGGTTGTGGTGGAGGTTGTGGTGGAGGTTGATCAACACCTTGACTACTACCACCAGGAAAATCGATTGGACTTCTTTATTGCAACATTGCACTAGTGTTATGATGAGTACATTGTGTTTACTTTCTTGGATAAATACTCGATCTCGAGAAATCTACAAGCTGACATACATTCGCTTTGCTTTACTATGTACCGCCTAAGTGGTGAGTCAGAGATGATTGATTGTTACACATTATGAGGCCAAGCCTTCATTAGAGTGATCAACTAATGTAAAAAGTGTAAAGCTAGTCCAGAGGGAAGGAAGTGAATAGAGTAGCTTGCCTCAGTTGAAAGTCACCATCAGGAGGCTGTCCGAAATTACACAACCAACCAGCCTTGTGGCGCATACTAACAGGCTACTCCAGTCTTGATAGGTTGCTCCCTCATGACACTGTGTGACACTTTTCACTGATACTCTCTTCTCAGATCTCCAAACCGTTTACTTGCATGACCGTTAGCAATGATTCTTGTGACACACACTGAAGTTCTGTTGCTGACTTCACTGTATCTGGTCCCTAAGGTCAGAGATGACTTTTTCCTCATCTCTTTGACGAAATCACTTGAGATCACGTAGATCATCAGACAAATCTCCAGCAGTTCGATTGCTATGGTGTCACCTATTGTGCATTACACCTGACGTACCTATTCAGGCCGTTCTCTTCTGGCTCCAAGCCCATTTTCTGCTCATTGGGATACTTGGAACCGGGATCACCCTCTTATACTTGACTTCCGGTGGTCGGGGATCTTGACGTCGGTTCCTCGACATGTCCTCCGAAGAACATACATTACAACTGTCCGAAACGCGTGCTGCTTCCAAAATCAAGATCTATGATAAGTGGTACTTCGAACTACTTGGCGATGGTGTTTAACAAGTAACTCTGGTCATTGGTTTACCAAGGTGGACAGCATTCACCTACGCATGGGGTTTATCAACTCGCGCGATGCGTACATCGGTCTTGAGTGGTCCGCGGACCTGACCAACGGCGACTTGCCTGTGTTAGTGCCACATAGCCACATATACAGTACACACGCTCCTCAACAACGAACGCGGTTGGAGGGCGACCGGCGGGATCACGCTGCAAGGTCTGTCATAGGTCTTGCACAAGGGCCAGTCGCTTTCTACTCTCTGCAGCACTATCCGCATGGAAATCTCCATCGATCTTCGTCACAAATCCGAAACGGGAGCCCCCGTAGACGAGTACCCTTGCGACCAATCTGGCTGACTCGCTTATTCGACCGCTGCACGCCTGCGTGGGTAGACGTCTTTGTGAATTTTGGACTATCCACAAATCCCTTCTTTTTGGCTTGGAACGGGTTGGGGATAGGATCCATATTCTGAGGGACACAATTAAGTATGGACGTACGTGGAACCAGGCAGTGTCTGATCGGGCTCTTGAGGCCAATCAGCATAAGCGAACATTCAATAGCGGACGGTGAAGGTGGTTGACTTCAGTCCTTTTTGTAGTCCTTGCTACGTAGTACAGACGGTTTCTAGTATGGATGCCGTCTTGATACAGTGAAGCACAGGACTTAGGGTTGACGTCATGGCCACCAACAGTCAAGCGAGAATTTGTTTAGCAACGTTATGCGTTCGTGAATGTTTTGGTTGGTTCGTGTTCAACCGACATTCTCTCCTCCATTATAGTGCCATGGATTTACTCGAAGATAGTAGGTAGGATGTCCTTCGAAGGCGCACCCACTGCATTTGGCATGTTCTGGCATTTCAATTTTCAAACCTCTCAGCGGAGGCAAGAGACACCCTGAAGGCAATTCGAAGATGAATTTCCGCTTTGCCATGCAATGTCCGACTCAAGGCTACTGGCGGGCCAGCGTCCGGCAATGCAATCGACTAAATGACGACGCGTTCCGACGAATCGAATACCGTCGCACCACGCAGGTCAGTGGATCCATGTTCGTCGCGTCCATTTCCTGAGTAAATGAATGTATGGTATATGTAGCACTAACCTCCACTTTCCATTGTATCCTGAGAGTATATCCGGGTGACGGCTGTCATGTCAAGCTTTCACCGGGACATGCGGACTTCGAGTGTGGACACCAGACCCACTTGATCGCCGCAAGTTGAAATAGCTGAAGCTTCTCCGGCCCATCGTTACATCCGACCCATGCGACCTGCGAGATACTCATGCACCATGCAGTCCTCATTGAAGAGATTCTTCTCAATATCTTTGGTCACTGTCACCCTGCCGATCCTTCCTGGACCATTGAACGGAGTCACTG
This sequence comes from Nevesoporus exiguus, assembly GCA_038089155.1. Classification (NCBI taxonomy): domain Eukaryota; kingdom Fungi; phylum Basidiomycota; class Agaricomycetes; order Boletales; family Boletaceae; genus Nevesoporus; species Nevesoporus exiguus. The sequence goes on from JBBPKI010000476.1 coordinate 17,899, forward strand.
CACTGCTGTTTTAGCTGGGCTCGCTCGAACATGTCGTACATTCAGAGAACCTGCCCTCGATGTACTTTGGTCGGAACTGATCGATCTATCTCCCTTGGCGTTCTGTCTTCCCGATCGTCATCGATCATCTACAGTTGACCATCTCATAATGCATAACATACTTATGCATAATGCCTCAGCGCATGAGAAGATACTGGGACGAAGTAGCAACTACCACCAAAATACTAACATGATAATGCATATCACATCATAGTGCATGGCCAGAGGGGCTCCCCGACGTTATGCATTATGAGATGGTTGACTATAGCAGGGTACTACTTTTTTAATCTCCGTGACCTTCCTAGATGTTTACCCCTTCCTTTCGTAGCGCTATCCATTCGCTAAACCGCATAGCAACGCGGAGTGGAATACCCTGAAAAATTATACTCGCCGTGTCTGGCGCATTGTCAGCTTCTCGAGCCCGAACGGGCATCTAGATATTACCTGTATCTCAGCCATTTTTGGCCCTCCTGTCTGTGAATCCCTATTCCCGAATCTTCGCTTCTTGAGATGGCAAGGAGGGACAATTGCGTTACCTATCATGCACTTTGCCGCCCCCCTGTTGACCTCGCTCGATATTCGTGGTGCTTCACAGGAAGACGTTTCTGTGTACACAAACCTGCTCGACGTCCTTGTCCCCCGATGCCCAAACGTGCGTAAAGTGCGTAAAGTCCGGATTCAGGTCGCTCGTGATGTGGGGTTCGGCGAGACCGTTTACCGTCATCTCTGGTCCTGGAGTAAACTTCAGGTAGTCGACTGTTTCAATGTCCCTCTCCCCGCAGATGTAATCCGGCGCCTGTCCAGTGTCTCTACCTTATCGTGGTTATCATTCACGCTCGATATCCAATCGCCAAACTCTACCCCCACTTTCAGCGCTCTACTTGTTTTTTCGCAGCTCGTCTACTTGGAGATTGTATCCGCATCGTTGGGGTCCGTCACGAGTCTTATCACTCACGTCCAGCTTCCGGTGACCCAAGTTCTCATCGTCGCGTTTTTCACCTGCCCGCTCAGGGCGGCGGTTAACGCATACCTGTCCACGCTCTGTGAGATAGGCTCGTCCAATGCCCTGATAGATCTTCGCTTCCTCAACCTCAGGTCCTTTGCACCTCATACCCTGAGCGCTACCTCCCTTGCATCCCACGATAGCCACCTCAGCCTCGACAACGTCCGTCCCTGCATGGCATTCCACAAGCTTCGCGCCATCCACATCAGCCTCGAGTGGTCCCTCGATCTGACAGACAGCGACATGCTCGAGCTGGTCTCCGCATGACCGACGATCGATGGGGTTGGCGAACGTCTAACGGGATCACGTTGGACGGACTACAACAAATTTTGCAGCGATGTAGGTTCTTGTGGGAACTTTGTATAGCTATCGATACGGAAAGCGTTGTCGACATGGCTCGACCTCTGGACGTGGATGTGGCTTTGCGGAAGCAGTTCCGGCTGAACGTTGCTGATTCTCCCATTCGACGGAAGTCAGTTTCGGCTTTGGGCATCGCATTTTCTGTCTTTGGGTTCTCTTGTGGTTCAGACCGTTTTGTTGCTTGGAACGGTTCTGAAATGGGTGATATTCCGGGAGCAAACAACTTTCGATACTTGTGGAGGACTGTATTTTTTTAGACGGCGATAATAGACCAACGATAACAGTAAATGGTATCAGATAGATTTTAGAGAACGGCCACAGGGTTCACTATGCTCGTGCAATTTCAGATTGGTCCCATATTCCCCTCCACAACAACCCCTGTGGTGTACTCATAGAGAAATAGATCATTCAATAGATACCCAGCCAGCTTGAAACATCCCAGTTCAAAGCTGAAAGTGTTAGCCAGGAGGGAGAAGGCTGGCATCCACGGCACCCCCTTCCTCGGAGATGTCATCCGCATCATCCTTTGATCTCGCAATCGGCGTACGCGGCATGGCCATCAGGCCTATATAAACCGTGTGTCAGTCCATCGTCCACGAAAAAGCAACAGTAAGGCAGAAGACACCCACCAGTTCGTGCGCTCTCCAATATCCCAAACGGTTTCACAAGACTCAAAAAGGCGACCACGCGATTCGTCTTGGCAGTCAGCTCCACGATGACGCTGTTATCGCTCACGTCCACGATCTTTGCTCCGAATTGGTCCGCGAGGACAGAAATGGACTGCAAGTGCTGATGTTTTAACCGAAGTGCTTCCGAGGCCGTCAGTGGAAGTGGGGTCTGAGGGTCTGCAACGGTTGTCCCTGGATGCCCGCTGCGTTCAAAGTTGTGCGCCAGGACTGCTTCACGCTCCGCTTTTGAGGCGCTGGAGGAAGAAACAGGTTGGGGAGCGTGCGAGTGTGGAGGAGACCGGCGGGCCTCGTGCGAGGGTCCACCGACGAACTGGTCTTCGAGGTATTCGGGACCCAGGATGGAGACTTTGACGAGAAGCAACTCGCGCGAGATGACGCGGGTGTCGGTATAGTCGAGGACAGCCCATACGGGGACCTGTGATGTTCGTGAATCACGCGTTCGTCCTATCAAGAGGCAGACACGAAAGGTCGAAGGACGAGAAGTACGTACGAGATCCTCGAGTTGTCTGCGAGCTTGCTCGACGACGCTGTCTTGACCACTGATGACGATCGACATACGACTCAAGTCGCGGATTTCGGTGCGACAAACGACCAGGGAGTCGATATTGAACCCTCGCCCGGCCAAGATGCTAGACACGCGTGATAAAACTCCAGGCTCGTTTTGAACAAGGCAGTTGAGGATGTGTCTGAACAAAAAAACACGCTCATCAGTAACTGTCATACATTGTGGGCGCGATTAGAGTTGACGCGAAAAAAAGACACACTTTTTGTAGGGCTGCAAGTTGGGAGGCGGCGTGTTGTACAAGATATTGGTTACGGCTTCTTCAGCGCTGCGCGAGCGGGGAACGTCCGACACTGGGAGAGGTGGAGGGCGCATTCTCTGGGTAATTTTGTAGTCGAGGGCCGAAGTGGAGTCATCTATCGGTCGAGGTGGTTTTGGAGGTTCGTCAGATGCTCTGAGGATTGATGCAGCGGAAAACGAGCGGAATCTGGCCGACCTAGACAGCCAGCGCGACGTGGAGGCGAGCATGGTCATTACCAAGTTTTCTTGCGGGTTCAAGCGAGAACTTGACTCACTAGTAGATGACTTCATGTGATTACCTAATTGGTAGTGAGCTCCCAGTCTTTCGTACGGTACTAAGTAAAACACTCTAGGTACATTCCTCCATCACGTCGTCTTTGGCAAACCGTCTATACATTCCTTGATTAGTCGCATCGTTTCTGTCTTGTCATACTGCACAATCGCACAATCCACGTGTGGGCATTTTGCCTCCCAGCATGCCTTTGCCTCTGGCCACTCCGTCAATCCTACATCCAAGATTGTGTCCCCTAGCGGTCTGACATCCAGCTCCGCAATGGCTCTGTGCTTGAGCTCCCGCCAGGCGTGATGATTCATCGCCCGCCTGCATCTTGAACAAAAGGACACTGGGCTTGCATTGACAAACGGGTGCTCGTCAAGTTTCTTGCGTAAGTCCTCTCTTCTCGACCGATGAAGCTTTAGGAGAGCGAGCGCAGAACGCACGTCTACCTTGGCTAGCATTTCCCAGTTCTCGTCCTTCCATAAATCCATGGAAAGAGTCCGCTGCGAGGCAACTTTGGCCTCCTCAGTCCATCCACATCGGGATGCAGCCGCGTATAGCCGCAGTGGCTGGTCTGCAAGTGGGGGCGTGAGCACGGCGATGCGCACGAGCGACATGGGTCCCGGCATGTCGTACTTCTCCGAGGCGAATAGAAGTGCATCGACGGTTTCAAACGACGTCAATGGTTGTATCGGAAGACCACTAATCATGCGAAACAAAAGCTCGAGCGTAGGTGAATCTTCATCGAGATGGATCGTCTCGGGATCTGTGGTCGACGGGGTCAGCACAGGTCGCTGGTCATGGCTGTCGCCTGCCTCCGTAGAACTTGATGGGGGAGGCCGGGGGATTGAAAACAGTGAGCGGAACCACCCCGATGTGGTTTTCAGCGTGAACGAGTGCATCCGGAAGCGAACGAGGTCGCGCGAGATGAGGACGACATCTGCGTCTGGAGAGTCGAATGCTGGGTGGGTCGTGGCCTCACTGGCTCTGGGAGGTGGTGCATCGGTAGCACTTCCGTCTACGGGTGGTGCAGGACGCTCTTCGGATTGGGAAGCCATGAGAGAATCGTAGTCGGTAAGTTAGGTACTAGTGTTGCAAAACCTAGATGGGGGGGAAAGCAAAGCCGTGTTAAGATCGAGACGCTTTGGGAATTAGACTTGTTCGTGTCCACGATGTCGTCCTCCAAGTCCAAACCCCTTCCACTCGGTGACACTCTCCGTGACCTCGCTCTATTACGCGCTTCTGGCGTAGACTTTTCGGACGTCCTTCAGTCTCAGGAACCCCCAACCGAGGACAACACCACCGCGTCGTCCGAGGTACTGAAGTCCACAGAGAGGTCGTACGAGTTTGTCGACGAGGCTCGGGGGGCTCTAAGGGTTTACAACAGTGGGGAATTGCAGAGAAAGCGTGCCGAGATACAAAAAGTGCAAGGAGAACTTGACGAGGTGCTGAAAGGCCTATCTTAGGGTGAGTGCATGCCTGCCCAAATTCTTGCAAGGTAACGAAAGACAACAGGTTCCTGTAGACATGTGCGACTGAGTCAATTGCTTTTTTCTAGTTCGAACGGGCTCTCGTCATATCCGTGCGTGAGGTGCCTTAAATCTTTCAGCAGCAGGGAGGCTAGGTCTGGTGTCATCTAGGCCACCTAGCCTCATAGCTGCGGCCTGTCTACTTGGATTCGCACCCCGGTACCTTTTATGGACAACCTGAGCAGGGTCTTTATATTGGAGCGATCGTATTCTAGGGCCTGGTGTACTACCTGGCTCCAGTGTTTCATGTTATACACCAAACTTTATCTTCATGTCCACTTCTCAGACCCCTGGTCTCGGAGAGGAGCCTCAAAAAGTAATCTCGGCACCCCGTCACGAAAATAGTTAGTGGCCGCGAAGCGCGAGGCCTGGTGATAGATCATATCGATCTATTAGCATTCATATCGTAGGGCTTACCAATTCAAGAAGGACCGCCAAGCCCGTGAAAGCAACGAGGCCTCCACGAAATGGTTCTAGAAACCCTTCGCCGTAGCTCACCAGCTTCCCGCTTGGTGGTGTAAAGTAAGTGTTCCCTCTCCCGCAGTTTCAGAAACTTACCCTGGCAGTCTCTTTATAGTTATTGGCGGCAAGGTTGGATGATGGTAAACTTATCTGCAATGTGAGAGAACTTTGACCCGCCCAAGATCTGAGCTAATGCGTTCTCAAGTACGCAACTTGCCTCAATTCGTAACATCGTCATTGCAGGAGAAACAGGAGTCGGGAAGAGCTCCCTAATCAACCTCGTAATTGGGAGGGAATGTGCTGCCACGGCGAACGACGTTC
>JBBPKI010000477.1:0-23374 GCA_038089155.1 Nevesoporus exiguus
GTGTGCATCTGTCGCACCGGGTCCGCTGACAAACATGGAAGGGGTGCGGGGTTAAGCGTATGAGCGAAGGTAGGAAGGAGCTCATCGAAGTCGTTTCGTACGGTGTCGACGACGTGACGTCGCCGAGCCTCGGAATAATGTCGACGAGCGAGTCGCTCCGTCGAGATACGTGTCTAACAGACCGACCACAAACACAAGACACGAGAGAGCAGCGTATCTCGAGCGAGCCAGGGGACGACCGCGAATTTTTTGGGTTAATTAAAATGACGAGAAGTGAGTATAACGTAATAATGATAAGTTAATAACGTGGTCGGAGTTAAGCGAGGGAAAATAAGTAAGACGAGTTTCGTTGGCTGCGGTGCGTGGGTCTGTCGCCGTGTTCGTCTGCGCTCCTTCGTCCACACCGTTCTGTGCTGGGCTCATCTCCGTCATCCTTTTAACCGCACCCTCTCCGGGACACCCCAAAATCATGTCTGTCCTCGTCCCTGCCAAGTTCCCCAGCCTCTCTGCCGTATTCATGGCCGCTGCCGCTTCCGTTCTGCTCTTGCTCGTCGCTCGCATACTCTTTCTATTCATGCGCGTCTGGTCCTGTCCAATGGTTCCTTCAGAATCTCAGGGGAAAGAACACACGCTGCGCTCCTTGGCGTTCACACCCAATTCCTGGGGCGGTTCTCTGCAGTGGAACATCCTCCCGGTATCCCTCCCGTTTACCCTCGCCATCCGGGAGAAGCCTTCTCCGGAGGTTGAAAGCCGCATCGGCATAGCCCTCTCTCAGAAACGTTCCCAAACACTTCCCATGGTCAACTGGCAGCCACGCACGGGACCCCAGTTTCAACCTCCTCGTAAGTCGTTCCCGCGCCTTCACGTTCTGCGTCTGAGCGGTGTGCCAGCACCCGCGCTTTACGAAAGCCCTGTACCACTATCGATGGCAAAGATGATCATGTCGCGACACGTGCGCATCTCGTCCCTTTCGACGATCTGAGCCCTGACCTTTGCCCGACAGACGTTCCGCAGACCGAACCCTAATCGGCCACGGAGATCCTCGTCCGTCTCTCCTTCCCAACCGACATCACCACCACAGACGCCTTCTCGCCTATACCATTCGATAGCATAGTCCCCCCTTAATTCCCTCCGACCAAAAGCACGCCATATAACTTATATTACGGACACGCATGCAGGCGCTCCCGCCTACGAGTTACCGGGCATTTGCACCTGCTGTAATCACGCGATCTACTGGACTACGCCCGATGAGTTTTTCCACGACGCACTATGATGACGATATATCCTCGGGCGTACTTTGGATTTATAGTATCTCATCTTTCTTCCGCGAGGTCAGCGACATGGCGTCCACTGACGTTCTCCGGGGTTCGGGTCGTACTCTGGACGATGGGACTACCACGGATAATCTTGTTCATGTAGCCAAGAACTTTTTTCCCTTTCTTTCCTCTCTTTTCTTTGCATATCCATTCTTTTTTTTGATTATTCGTCTTCTATTTTGTTTTGCACCGTAGCGTCGATTCGTATGGATTCTTTTAGTTTTTTCTGTCAGTTCAAGTAGGTTAGCATCTGTGACTCTCCGCAATGACAGGCGATTTGAAACGCACGCGGGGTATATAGCTGATCCGTTCCTGGGAGCGGCAACGTACGTAACGTGCAAACGTCGAGTCGTAAGTGCAGTAGCGTTCGGAGCGCACTAGTTCAAGTACACCATGTCTACAGACGTAGAGCGACGAGGCGTCCGTCTGCCTAGAAGCCCATATACACGCGGCTGCCTAGCCCTGCAGTACCGTACGCCACGGCCTTTTGAACACAAAATAGACCCAGACTTCGTGGGGTCACCGGAGAACCGGACAGTGAGCGAGCCCGCCAACGACGTCAACATATGTGTCGCCGTGTCCAGCATTCAAACGTCCACTGCAGGAAGTGGCTCCATTCCCCCCACCTCCGTTCTCTCCGAGCCCGAGTCCACCTCAGTCTCCGCGGGGACGAAGGCGCTGCGTTGCCACACGAGCGACGACTGCAGGTTGAGTTGCCGCATGTCAGTGTCCCCACGCACGAAAGACCGGGCGTTGAGGCTCGCGAGGAGCGTGTTGCAGTACACCGTGCACAGCGGGTAATACAGCGCCGTGAAGATGAGATCGGTCGGGTATATGACGAGCTGCCGGCCGGAGGGGGGAGGGGCAGGGGGAATGGGCGTTGGGAAGGACACTGCCAGGAAACGTGTCGACACGCACCAGGATCACGGAGAGAAAGGCGAAGAGCGCCGACGAGAGGCCGGTGTTGACCGAGATGAAGATCAATCGAAGAAGCATTTGATCCGTGCTAGATGAAGTTCGCATTGAACGAAGCTTTCGGATACAGCACATGTAGGGCTGAAAGTGGGACATACTCTGCGAACCCTGTTCGGCCCATGGTAAGAAGCACACATAAAGAGATCGTGATCGTAATATCGACCGCCATCGCGACTCCATTGAGTGCATTGGCCGTTTTCTATAAGTGCCGTTAGATGTATGTAAGCCAGTAGCTCGCGCTTGTCGTACAGTTAGCAGGGGTCCATAGACAGCAGTGACGCTCGTTTGGAACGCCATTGCCACGACCGTGTAAACTGCATAATCGAATGTTAGCTGCACTTCGTTGTGAACATACGCTACACCTACAGGTGCCTAAAGCTAGGATTCGTCTCGTTTTAGTGGGTCAGATATACGAAGTCGAGTATACTCACCTAGCTGTGCAACTACAAACGGTATTAGAACGGCCGGAAGCAGCCATCTGAATCGGCTTCTCATCACTGAAGAAACGTGGGTGGAGATAAGCTGCGAAGCGAATTGGACGCACGGAACCAGATCCGGTAGATGAAAAACGACTGGACGGTAGTAGAAACGGCCGACTGCGTCGAGTGCATGAGGCTTCGATCTAGAGTGGAGGAAGGGTTGGCACTCACGGTGACTACAATGGAAATTAGTAAAGGACTGCGCCGACTCTCAGCACCCTCATCGAGAAGTGAGCCTGCCTACTTACGCATGGGTATGTGCAAGAAACTCGTCGTCCCCAAAGTGCACGACGAAGTACTGCCACACTGATTTGAATAGCCGCGTCAGCACACCATCTGTTCAGCCTGCTAGACGAACAGAAGCTCACCGCCTGCAGATATGAGCAATGTATGCAGGGTGTCTAAAACGAACACCCAGGCCACCTAAAAACTTGAGGAGTGTATCTTTGGGAGAAAAGCGAGATCATACCAGTGACTTCAATATAAAGCTGTCTTTCGTGTAACTGATCTCCGTGAGCGCATTAGGAAAAGAACGTCATTCGCGTTTGGACTGACCGCTCGTAGTAAAGGAACCTACACAAGTGGAAGATGAGCGAGAGCAACACTATAAAACGAGTAGGCCACATACGTCTGTAATATGCTGACACCATAGAAGACTAACGCAACGAACACTGCAGCGAGAGTGGATCCCCAGCTGTTACTGAGATCGATGGTTGGAGTCGAACCTCCATTGGCCATGGTCGCAGGAGACAAGACAGAATGGGGGGAAAGAGACAACGATCGTACGGTTGCGGCGCTGCGCAATCTTGTAGTTGTCAAATCGGGGCTTCGGCGATCACGACGGATATGACCGGTTGGGCAGTTTTGCCTTTACCCTTGGCATTGAGCCTTATTCGCAGAGAACGTGCACTGGCACCATCTTAGGTCAACGAGAAATGTGCTGTAGAGGCCCCAAGAGAAAAAAAACACGCCTATTCTGGGTTGCACTGGAGAAGGGTCAGACCGGGGCCTCTCAATAGTAATATCATCTTATCCGTGATACAGTACTTCCATCGGAGTCAGCAGACTTTTCACTGGATATACCAAGAGCTCTTGGCCTCGTGTATCCTTTAAATAGGCCTGCGAACTCCGACGATGGGGATCGTCCGAGGAAGGACGTTGATATGATAGCCGGGACAGGAGGTTCGGCGCCACGCTCGCACTCAGTTGAAGGAAGCCGAGCACGTTGTCGAAAATGCGTCCAGGTCCGCCGCCCTCAGCTCGCCTGGAAGCACAATTTAGTCAAGCGACACTTCCGGCCACGAAGCAGGAACGGTCTCACGGCGGTCCAGTAACAACTTGCGAGAAAGGCTCTGCTTGCCAGGCAACGTTCCCAAGAGAGCTTCTTCGGGTGCATCTTGAAACTCGATGGGCAAGAGTGCGGAGCCCATCTACTTCCTAGAGTTATAAGTAATAGTGGCTGTCAAGCAAGCAACTCGTTAACACCGCCGGTCTTGGAGTTCTACAGTAGCCCTAGTTTTATGAAATGGGCACAAAAGCGTAACTGAAGGTGCATGCGTGGGTCCTTGAAGGGCGACTGGAGGGAATGATCACAGGAAGACCATGGGTTCATGTCAGGGGAACTATTGAAATGTTGACTGTTGATGATGCAAGTATGGTAATCTGAAGAAAGAACAACTTTTGGTGAAGTTGACTATCAGTATAACTAGTAGCGGTGTATTAGTGCTGTCTTCGCGGAAAAAGCACGTTTTATAGCCAGCACCAGAACTGAGAATAACAGAGGTCATAGCCGGGCACGTCCCTGCCAATATACCCTAGATACCCAGAGTTGACCCGGAGAGTCTGGAGTATATCAGTAGAGAGATATCAATAAGTCCGTCATGGCACCTTCACACGATGATCCGAAGGGCGCAATACATAGTGCTGTGCAGTGCGATACACGAAAGCCACGCCGGGAAATCGCATCCCCTTCGATTCTGTCTCATGTCTAATGAATGGCTGTCGCAGTGGAGAATGGGAATATTGATATTCTAGATGAAGAGATAGTAAGGAATTCGGTCAGCTCAGCGCAGCACCGACGGTCGTTCAACTGCCCCCAGCGGTACTACTAGGCAGTGGCTGATGTGCCATTGTGAGTGTCGTTTCCGTCTGCACCGGAGTCGCGAGTCGCAACAGTTTCTCAGCTCGGGAGTTGCCGTAGTACTACTGGGCCTGACATCTCAGATCACGAGGAGAAAGATGCCCACTGATCATGATTAGTAGGAGTCGGACGCGAACCAGGTTCCCCGCTACCCAGGACCATCTACCGATGTGTCTACTAGGGAGTTATGCCAATTGAAGTTGTTACATAGTAGTATAGCGTGATAAGATCATATTCGGTGAGGATTTCTTATCGTGCAAACGCCGCCCTACGCCCACCAATTGGGTTCCGGCATGACCTGGTTGGCAACCATAGTACTATGTGCCGAGGGGCTCCTGAACGATGCAACAGTTTTATGCTCGCTCGGGCGAGTGCTTGCCGCAGAACGGTAGCTTTCCAAACGCAGCCCTGGCACATAAGAGTTTCACACCGCGGGTCATGCCTACGATGACTGATTAGCAGAAAAACCCAATGCATGGACTGCAAAATCACATTGTATCATAACTACACGATCTCTCCTTTCTCTTTCCCCGGTATTGATTCCTCCCGCCATGAGCACAAATAGAAATACAACCTCCACTATCGATTTTACTAGTAGTGACATCTGAGGATTCGCTTTGTCGGGGCCTTCAGTGTTGCATATTACAGGCGTATGTGCCCTGCTTATTTTATAGTGTTGCTCTAGTTCGTTTTCCACTCGTGAAGGTTCCTTTACTACGAGCGGCCAGTTCAAACGCGGAATTACACCCTTCCTGACATGCTCGCGGAGGTCAGTTACACAAACGACAGAACAATCCTAGGTAAGCTCCAGCCTTTCGACCGAGGATATATTCCTCGGCGTTTTTAGATGGCTTGGGTGTTCGTTTTTAGACACCCTGCACACATCGCTTATGTCCGTAGGTGGCGAGGTTCTCTTCATCCAGCAGGCTGACAGCGTGCTGATGCTGTTCCATTAGTGTGGCAGGTCTCTGTGGCACACTCCGGGGACGATGTATTCCTCGCGTATGCCCACGCGTAGGCAGGCAGGTTTACTTCTCGAGATAGGGTTCTGACAGCCAGCGTAGCCCTTTGCCAATTTCCGTAGCAGTCACCGTAAGTACCGACTCTTCTTCCACTCTAGACCGAAGCCTCATGTACTTGGCACGGTCGGCTGTTTCTCCCACCATCCAGTCGTTTTCATCTGCCGAATTTGGTCCCGTGTGTTCCTCGTGGCTTATCTCCATTCACACATCCACTTGTAGTCGCACAGCTAGGTGAGTATCTTCGACACAATATGTCCCGCACACTGATGCCAAATAAACTCTAGTTATGGGCATCTATGAGTGTGGCGTGCGTCCACAACGTCACAGTTCACATTTGTCAATGCTACCTACAACTCATTTCTGCAGCGTGCCGTATACCCAACCAATCTTCCCCCTGGAGTTTTGTATTTCCTGCTCCGCACAGTGTATTGCAATGCATTACTCGCGAACCTTGATGCGCACCTGTTCGTCCGAGGCGGCAGCGAAGCACAACTCGACACGCTTTCGTCGCTCGTATATCGCCGTACCTTTACCTCCGAACACAGCCCTGGGCTCAGAGTGAAAAGAGGTAGTAGGTATAGAGCCCCTTTCTGCAATGAGCGTCAGAACTCTATACGATGCACACGTTTGTGTCATTGATTGGCTTTCGCACGTCACTCCGGTACGCCAATGATTCGGATGTGTATTTAACGTTCAGGCTCTAGGTCACTTTTTGTCCAAGGGCAGCGTCAACGCTTGGATGGTATATCAAAAATGAATAAAATCCAGCTCTCTTTATTATCGATGTTACTGGATTCCACGGCCTGTTTGTACAACGGCTTACGAGTGCTGTAATTGCGTAGGCCGGTAGCAGTGGTCCTTATGGGGGTTTGTGGCTGTGCGCCAGTCGCGAAGAAGGTATCGTTCCAAAATCCAGACTGTGCGAACAACTGTTTAGCACCCAAGTGTCATGACAAAACATAGCAAAAACAATACGGCCTCTTCCGTTTTCTCGTATGCAGAAAAGCAGAAGACAGAATATGGCACGAAGCGTGTATGTTTTACGTGCACTTTCTAGAGGTTAGTAAATTCATGTGACCGAGATGTTCTAGCAACGCTTAGGGAATGAATCCATGCGGAACTTTGATGCCTGCGCTTTATGCCTACAACGAGCCCGGAATCCAATTGCCTGTGGTCACGGCCATTTGTTCTGCAAAGAGTGTGCATACGCCGATCTCTGTATGTAAACATGTATTCCGATGGCGAGACGTGGACTGAGAGACGCGCGCAGTGAACCAGAAGAAAGATATCAAGAGACAGAAAGAGCGCCTGGAACGACTCAAGAGAGAGGCGGAGGAAGAAAAGCGGCGTGCATCGGATGCTGCAAGGGAGCGTGTCTTGCGAGATTTCGAGAGGGGTCATCTTGGTTTATCTGCGAATTTACCCGCTACTATCTCGACGTCCGGCACCGAGTCCACTAAAGAAAGTAAGTGGGTCAGTTTTGACTCTGCCTTCATTTTCTAAAGGGGACATCGTAGGTCGCGCAGGGAAGCGGAAGCTCGACTTTGACGGTTCAACCGTTGAGATGCTTGCACGCGAGGCTGAGGAGGCTGCTCTCCGGCAAATAGAACGAGAACAAGCAGAGGCACTGCGGCATAAATTGCCTGATTTCTGGTTACCATCGCTGACACCTACCTACTCATCAAACGGTCCACCTTCATCGCTGAAAGATGTCAAGGTTCAAACAATGTGTCGGGGGGGAGAACCACCTCATGCAATTAAGTGCGTGTTTCTGTCGGGAATCTAACCACTCCACCTTATCTTGGCTTCGAAGCCTGAAGTCTTTCATTCCTGTTGAATTTTCTTTCTCGACCTCCCCAAACGCACATTCAACAGACCCGACTCCTGCAAGCAACGATTACAAGAAGCTTGAAGAGCAAAGGAATCCAATATGCCCTTCTTGCAAAACCAATCTTTCCAATAACAAAGTCCTATTCTGTACGTGTATTCTGACAGCCTCGACTCGGGATGGCTCACAGATGGCTTATAGTAATGCGTCCTTGTTCCCACGTTGTGTGCAAAGGCTGTACAGACTCCCTTGTACGACCCGCTAACCAGTGTATCGTTTGCGATCGGGGATTGGAGGACGTTGATATTGTGGAGCTTAAGAGGGAAGGTGCGTGTGCACGGCCTGGCATTCTATTGCGAAATTGTTGTGTTCTGTCATTCATTTGTATTAACTTTGTCCTTCTTTAGGCACGGGGTTTGCAGGAGGTGGGCTTGCAGAGACGATAAAGAAAGGGGTCGCTTTTCAGGGATAGCCATCCCTGAGCTTCTGTACTTATCAGGCCACCTGATATTCAATGTCCTCGGGCTACCGTAAATCCTCGGCTGCGTATGGTCGATATGTGGTTGACATTTCTTCCATTGCCCATGTGCGACACCCGTTCTAAGAGATGTACCAGCTAAGATAACTTTAGTATTTAGCCCAGCTTCGCATGTTTCCCTGAATATTAGAATATCCATCCCTCACTTTCGCTTTCGTTGCACTGGCAACGACCAACTACTCGGCCAAGTTCGACTGGATTCAAACTCCAAAACGGGTTTGAGTGCATTTCCATCCAAGTATGTCTATTGTTACCGAGGACTCGTCATCTAATCAGTGTGTCCCAGCGTAGCGGTGATAATGGCATGCGCCGTGTCCGAGCTAGTCTCATGAAAGATCCGACCGGCAACAAGGTATAATCACTCCTAGATTCCTTCTCGAGTGCCCAGAAAAACGTCATGCAATCAATTCTGCCTTTGCAGGGTGACGAGACCCTAAGAAACGGATGCATAGTAGGCCAAGTCGTTCCTGGCCTAATCATTTGAGTGACTGTATTTGAAACGAACAGATGTCGAGTTCTCTTGTCGCAAGAATTCACGAATGACTGGGGACGTTCATTCCGGATACTATACCCAAGGATCCAAAACTCGGCCCCGCGGCCGGCTTTACTTCCCATCTGTCATGGAGTCGGGTGGCGGTAGGCGTGTTGCACGGAAATCTCGGAAAACAAGAGAGCAAAGCATTGACATCGAGAATTTCAATTCCTCCGTTCCTCTTCCCATTTACATGCCGGATAATGTCACTGTCGCATAAGGCCACCACAATTATCCCAAAGTCAATCTTCTCTCAGAGTTGCTTACAGTCCTTCGACGCGCCCAGCCAAACGAACCGGGTACGCTCGTGGCATGTTATGGACATCCCGTTGGAGAATTTCATACTGTTGCCGTTCGTAGGTGTTCATGATCTCCCTGTGCTGCTCTCACTTATCAGGTCTTTTGACTCCAAGTACTAGCCTGACACCGTATTATGGCACGAATAGTGAAAAATCTTACGGATGCAGATGCGCCCCAGCGCGAATGCAATGGATGCGGAGACGGTGTTGCCACTTCGCACGCCACTCGGCAACTTAGACTGGGAAGTCGAGCCTACCATGACGGTGTTCTCGAAATCGGACTACACCCAAGGTGAGCACTGAGCATGAGGGTTTGACTAAACATTGACATGCTCATAAGACTCCAAGCCTACTCTTTGCAAGAAAGCGTTCCTGACCCATCAGAAGGATGTGGCTTACTCCGGACGACAAGCTACCAACATCTACAAGCACGCTTGAGCCTTCTTTCAGAGAGAAGGTCTACAGTTCTAGAGCACGGTCTCCGAGCGTTGGTGCCAAATGCAATCCACTTGTGGACGTTTTTCGGAGTATCGCTGGACGCCACTGTGGACGCTTAGGGACGCCTCGTGTGTCAAAGCCCATCCACAATTGTCCACACCATAGGACCCACAAGTCCACAGCTGTATAAATTCATCCGAGCTGACCACTCAGAGAACCGCAGTACTTCTCCCTCTTCACGCAGTCCAATCCTTCACATCACTCACCATGCAACTGCTTCTACCACGCATCGACCGATCATTCCGCAGGAATCCTCGGCAACATGCCTTCGCTAACGAACTAGTCATGAAGATTGAACTATTGAGGGAATGCTTCTTAGGGGGCATCCTTCCACTGCCATCGGACGAGGTGATCGCCGCATGGAACGACTTACCAAACATCACTATGGATTTCCTGCCTACGTCTATGGAGACCAGAACGTCATTCCTCCGAGCCCTTCCGCCGACGCCAACGGAAATCGTATTTGACCCGGACGCGCCTATGTCCAGTGACGCCTCTTCCAACGGTAGCCACGACGATGACGATGTCTGGGTGCTTGTCGACTACACCACCTTGTCTACATCCGACGCGGGGGTCTCCCGCGCTATTGAAGACTCCGCCACGGGGGAAGACGATTCGAGTTCACGGTCCAGCTCCTCGGACGAGGAAAGCCTTTCGTCTAGTGGGGGTTCGCCAATGCCAGTAGGATTCGACAACATGGTCAACCAATGGCTGCTGGACTATCGCGCTCGAGGAATGGATGCCTTCATCAATTCATTGGTCGCGTTTGCAGTCATCTCTGTTGGAACCGCACGACAAGCATCTCGCATCGTGCGTTCTGTGGTTAGGAAATTGGAAGATGTGTCTTACACGGAAGGGAAGAGGCTAGAAAGCGCCGTTCGCTCTGCAGCGTTAGTAGCGTTCAAGAAGTGCTGGGAGTCGGTAAGTCCATAAAACAGAACTGTCACCATCAAGACTTGGCCAACGACGCAGAATATGCAGAACGATGTTTCGACAGAGGCTTCATCTACTCAAAGGCATACCGCGTCACCCACCCCCTACGGTATCAATATTGCTAGCTTGATGGGCGGCTTGTTCGACCAAAAAATATCTACTGCAAAAGACATTCACCTTTGCTTGTCCCTCCTGTTGGAAGGAGAGAAGCGCCTTGATCGCTTGTGCGCTATGCACGCTTTGCTGGTCCAAGCCAACGATAAGATGTGCAAGAATCGCAACCTTCCCGCTCTGATGCAATTCAAGGATGGCATTACGTCTATCGGTAGAGAATCCGGAGAATACTTATGGGCCACTGGCCCGCATTCAAGGATGGTCCTAACTGTGAGTGAATAGACGTAGTGAGGGAGTGTCGACTGAACCGAAATTTTAATTCACAGGAAATTCTCGCGTTGATTGAGCGATGGAAAGGCTCACAGGCCATCAAACGCGAAGAGAGTCAAATGTGTTCTAGGATCGACCATCGCACCATTCGCAACAGCGCCGTAGGACCCAGATTACGCAACGGCCCCGTGGTTTTTTGGCCTGTGGTTTAGTTGTGCTAGCTTCAGACGGACTTAGTAATCAACAGCCTGCGAGGCGAGTAACATTATCTCTATATTTTTGTCACAAATTGGCACCAAAAATGACATCATCATGATACCCCGCGCATGGAGAGATACTGTGTGCGAAACAATTTGATGGCAGAAAATCAATGGGCTCAACCGGGAATTGAACCCGGGTCACGTACATCTTCACCACCTCGGTGGCGGGGAAAACACCCGAAGCACGTATCATGCGACTAGACCATTGAGCCTTACAGCAACTCGATGCCAAATGCCTACTTTCAACATTCGCGACCGCGCAAGAATCCATTCACAGATATAGTACGCCAACAATAGTCGTAACAAAATACAGTCCACAACCCACGGTGAACCAGCACTGAACAAAAGTTAAACTATCGAATCAAGACGCCAATTCCAATTCCGATGCAGAAGCTACCTAACAATGCAACTCTCACCTCACTGTCTGACAGCTTCGCCAAAACACTTGACATGCTCTCGTAGAGGCGGTCTCTGACTGGCTCCAGAAGAGAAATAGACAACGACAACAAACTAGAAAGATGTAGGGGATCGACACAAGGGGATGGTTGACCGATCGTATCAGGCCGAGGTGTAACAGCTTTCTCTCTGCTTCGGGCGGCGACGTCCTGGGACAGTCGCATTCCCCATTCAGCTTCCCACCTGGCCTTGTCCCAACTTTGTGGCTTCTCAGCGACGTACTGTGCCGTTTCGCGATGGATTATAGCAATGTCTTCTACTGCGCGCTCGACTTCCCGCCAACGAAGGAACCGTTCAGCTGCCTCGTAGCGTAAGGATGAGAGGGTCTCTGGCGATCGGAATAAGCCAGTGCGAAGCGCCGAAGGCGAAGAAGGTCTGAAGGAAGACATGTGGGGTCGTGACGGGAACGTAGTCCGATCCACACCCTGGCGGAGCAGGATGACGGGGATATGGGGTGAAAGCATGTCAATGAGATCATTTTCGGTGCCAGAAGGTCCTGTGAATGGAGTATAATTGGCTTCTGCGAGCGCATAGGAGGACGGCGGTAGACAGATTTTTCTCACCTGAATCCGTCAGAATTACAACAGCGGTGTACAATGGGGTCCATGGTGATGCGATCAAGTTAGTCAAGGCAGCAGACGGCTGACAGCGCTGGTCGATTATTTGCAGTAGAGACAGGAATGGTGAATGGATGACGTGCAGTGTGGACGAGGGCTGGTATCCATCTGTCCTTCAGAACGAATCTGATATGAGATGTGGTCACGTACATCACCCTGAACGTTATGACGGGTAACAAGCTCAACGTTTCGTGACGGTTCAAATTTCTCAAGGCCGTGGGCGTCCCTGTGTTCAATCCAATCCGTTGAAGCGCGTAGTATAAAACCGTCACTGGTCGCCTCCCAGTCACCCGTGTCCACCACGTCCTCGTTGTCATCCAACAGCAGACTAGACACGAGAGCATGATTCTCGGCAGAGTCACCCATTATGAGTAAACGGATGTCCCCTAGGGTCTTTCCATATTGTGTCGGTCGTGGAAGGGCTTCTGGGAGGGTTAAAGATGGGATGATGAGCCCCTGTGTGGACTCCCTGGCATGGTCGGAGTGAGGATGGGAGTGTGGGGGACTTGCGGCCGCGGAGGAGAAGAAGAAAGAGGAACCAACAGAGGGCAGCGAGGATATCGACTCGGATGGACTGTCGGGAGGCGAAGGAAGCGCACTCGACCGAGGCGATGATGGTTGTGAGGCACTAACTGCGGGGCTGATAGTACCAATGTGATGTTCTTGCCGTGGGTGAAGCGTTCGTAATGTAGACATACTCGTGGATACAGCGCTCGCGGATTCCATGGTCGACGAGGAGGAAGAGAGGAAGAATATTAGGTGACAGGTTGTCCACCCGACGCCATATGGCCACTTTGCCCAGCTACACGTGTTTGGTCTAACTAATCCTAGTCTCCTGAATGCCACCGTCACACCGATACTACATCTAAACGTTTGGCGGTGGCGATAATATTAATCGATCATTTCTTGAGCAACTGCGCCCAGTAAAATAACGCCATCATATAATCCCCAGGGTGGGGTTCTCAGGGCGAACATAATGTGTACAACTCCGAATGTCACGCAGAACAAATTCACGACACGTCAATACAAAATGCAATCAACGGCGTCAGGCTCGAATGACAAGAAACTGTTCAGGGATATCCGGGTTCTCTTGTGGAGCCAGGGCTGGTGTAACATACTTCTCCCCGTCCCCATCCTCATGGACAGTTCTGTTGACCTTGGCGATCGTTAAGCAAGGAAAGCACGCAAAATAGCGCAATGCTGACGCTCTCACCTGCCATACCCGTGTGTTACACCCAATATGAGTAAGTGTAGGAGAACAAACCAACACAATCGACAATGCTATCTCCATCAGCATAGGTGGAGAGACCACCGAAGACTCGCTCGTTGCCAGGGGGAAGTTGATATGAAGCGTGCGAAGGTTCTTTGCCAACGCAAATAGACGGGCCGCATCGTCCTGCAAACAACACGATCACTTCGCATGCAAGAGCGATTGCGCTGATATAAGGACTTACTAGTTCACGCCGTTCCGCCACTATAAATAGTTGCTCGAGCAGTGGACATTGTGAACATATCACTTCCAATGCAGGAAGACCAATTTGCATTCGATGGATAGAAAGCTTCTTCAGTCGTTGGCCATGTTTCGTGGCTATATTCACCCAGAATTCATCTGGTATTGGGGTCCATATTGACGTGGCTGTAGAGTATATCGAGAAGGCCTCCAGCGGCGAAGAAGATAATAGGTCTTCAATGTCACGAGTCCACTTATCCAAGGGCATGTGAATGTGGACGGTCAGAGTGATCGCTCTTAACCGTCTGAATGCCTCCGCGCGGAGACATGTGGTCTTGAATGTGGACATGTCCTATCGGACACACGACTAAGGCTGGCGGGTCAAGCACATGTGTAGAACACTTACGAAGGACTGTGAAAGACCCTCGACACTTATCCCTATAAGTCCGCTCTTATTGACAGAGGCGATCGCCCCGATGCCTACATGGGTCACTCTGGGACACCCAATAATATACAGATACTCTAGCCCTCGCAGGTTTGGCGCTAGATGCACCAAATATGCATCAGTCACAAGGGTTGATGCCTGCCCATGATTATAATTAACAATTTGGATTGGATATGGACATGCAGGTCCCCTCACCTTACATATGATGGTTAAGCTGCGAAGTGTCTCGCTCGTAATCGAAATCCACGTAGGAAATATGTCCAGAACGTGAGCGCTAGGCATAATCAGCGAGATCTTGCTCAAGCGAGAGAATCGAGCAAGTAAAGCGGGATTATATTCGCTGTCGTTTCCATTGATCTCCAGCTCGTGCAGCTGTGGACAGCTGCCAAGAGACCCGAGCACGCAAGAATGGAGGGATCCGTCTCTGGTCCATGTACAAGCCCTAAGGTTGATGCAGTTTCGGATGCCTTGAGTGCACAGCTGCATTAACTCGGCGCGACGTTCGGCGGATTGACCCTTTGGAAAGTCTCTGATCTCTGCCAAGGTGCCGTGAGGGGACTGGGGTTGCGAGGCAGAATAGCAGTGACTCACCTAATTTCTCTACATGACGAGCGAGGTGAGGGTATTTTGATAAGGTCTGGAAGAGTAATACGACCTGGTTAAAGCACGTCGTGGAGAGTCTGTATCACAAGGTAATCTCGGTCCGAGACCGACCTTGGTCTTTGCTTCTTTATGCCAGGCAAAGATGAATACACGGAGATATAGTAAACGAGTAGCGAATCTGCTGAATATTTTATTCACGAGACATAGTGCAGATAATTGCTGAGGTTTAACAACGAAGCCAAAGATTATTGGAAGTAGCTCGAGTGGAAGGTCGAGGAAATGGGCCATCCTCCGAGTTACTACCCGAAGTCCACTGACATGCATATGACCGATCGGACGAAAATGGAAAGCTGACTAATCAGAGGCGCGAACCCCAGTCACAAGTCCTATGCGTCTTCAAAGTCGACTTCTTCTTCATACCACTATCTCCTCCCAATGGACATCGATGACGACTACACGATGCACGAGCAGGAGTCGGATCCTGTACAACCAGAGAACGACGAGGGTGAAGAGAGAGAGCAGGCCCAGTCGGTGCGCAAAACCGCAAAGTCTCGCGGCTCTATTTACGATGCGCTGGACGACGACGACAACGATGAAGACGACGACGACGACGAAGATGAAGAAGAGGGGGACAATCGCGGGAGGAAACGCGCAAAGGTTTGAGCCCTTTAGCGCGTTATTTTCGGACTTACACAAACTCGTCTGTGTAGCACCGTCAAAGACGCAATGCCGTCAATCGCTTCCTCGATGTAGAAGCCGAGGTCGACACAGAAGAAGAGGAGGAAGAGGAAGAAGATGAAGCCGGCGGTGGTGTGTCTATGTGAATCGCTGCCGCCGCAGTCCTAACCACCTTTGTCTAGATGAGTTTATTGCGGACGCTGGTCTTGAAGGGGACGACGAGGATGTGAATCGAAGAGCAGCTGTCAACGCTCGTCTTGATCGCCGGGAGCGGGAACTGAACGATCAAGACTTGGCTAAAATTGCCCAAAATCTGCATGAGCGCTATCGCAGCGCTGGGGTACGATATACAGGAGACATGAGCGAAGTTCCACAACGCTTGCTTATGCCCTCAGTACATGATGCAAGCTTGTGGCAAGTTAGAGTCAAGGTAATGCATCGACACATTCAGGTCTTGTGATCCCATTCACATCCGCTTTTTAGCCCGGACGCGAACGAGACATCGTGTTTAGTCTCATGCGCAAGGCGATCGATCTCGAGTATACAGCACAACCGCTTTCGATATTATCAGCTTTCGAACGAGACTCTTTGCCGGGAATGATTTACGTGGAGGCTCGTAGTGCACAGCAGGTCAACCAGGCATGCAAGGGCCTCGTTGGTGTCTACCCTAGCCGTGGTATTACTTTGGTACCTATTGAGGAGATGGCCAGTCTTCTGCAAATCAAGAAGCAAGACTTGACCGTCGCTCCAGGCGCATGGGTTCGTGTCAAGCGCGGAAAGTACCAGGGCGACCTTGCACAGGTCATGGACATAACTGAAAACGGCGAGGATGTCGGCCTCAAGTTCATTCCTCGTATCGATCTTAACCCGAAGGACGACGCAAGCGTGGATGGACGAAAGCGGAAAAAAGCTGCAGCTGGTATTTCCACGATGCGACCTCCCCAGCGGTTCTTCAACTACGAGGAAGTAGTCAAAGTATATGGCCGCAAACAAGTCTCTAAGCGGAATCAGGTCTATGTCTTCCAAAACGACACGTACAAAGACGGTTTTATCGAAAAGGAC
Source organism: Nevesoporus exiguus (assembly GCA_038089155.1). NCBI lineage: Eukaryota > Fungi > Basidiomycota > Agaricomycetes > Boletales > Boletaceae > Nevesoporus > Nevesoporus exiguus. Next base: position 16,516 of record JBBPKI010000477.1, read on the forward strand.
TTCAAACTTTCAGCGCTTCAGCTGGACGACGTCAATCCTACTTTGGACGAAATCACACGCTTTACTCGAGGACAGGACGGTGCAGAGAACGAGAACCCTGTCGACCTCTCTATCATTGCCGAAGCATCCCGGAAGGCAGCGATCTCTGTCCTTCAACCCGGAGACCACGTTGAAGTCTTTGAAGGAGAACAGGCTGGTGTACATGGTGTCGTCGATTCGATTAATCAAGACGTCGTCACCATTACTGCAGTCGGCGTGGATATCGACGGCCAAAAAGTCGACGTTCCCGCTCGCGGCGTTCGCAAGCGGTTCAAACCAGGCGACCATGTCAAAGTGATGACCGGTCAGAACGCAGACGAAACCGGTCTTGTCGTCTCTGTTTCTGACAATGTCGTCACATTCCTTTCCGACATGTCAATGCAGGAGGTAGGTCCTTTGTCTGTAGTGCTACTCTGTGTCCACCATGCTTTCATCCAGGTTTCTGTGTTCTCAAAAGATCTTCGAGAAGCTGCTGAGGTGGGCTCGGGCACCAACATTGTGGGTAACTACGAATTGCATGATCTAGTTCAACTTGAGTATGTACAAGCTCTACTGATACGTTTTTGATGCTGATGGGGTTCTCAGTCTTCAAACTGTGGGGGTCATCTTCAAGACCGAGCGCGACTCCTTCCGAGTGCTTGATCAGAACGGCCAAGTACGGCTTGTCCAACCCCATCAGATATCCATGCGTAGGGACTCGAATCGCGCAATAGCAACTGACTCCGAGGGTCACGAGCTTAGAGTCAACGACAATGTCCGAGAGGTAGATGGAGAGGTGCGTTTACTTTAGCTGCTCGCTGAGCTAGTCTCATGTATTCCACAGGGCCGTAAAGGCAGAGTGCTTCACATTCACCAATCCTTTTTTGCTTTCTTACACAACCGTGATATCTCCGAGAACGGTGGTGTGTTTGTCACCCGTGCTCGGTCCTTGGCCTCCTTGGCGCCAAAGGGAAATCTTGTGAAACCAGGTACAGACTTGGGTAAGATGAACCCGCACGTGGCTGGTGGTGCAACTACAGGAGGCATGGTTGGCTCTGCCATGGGCCGTGGACCTCGAGATCGAGACATCGGTGCCCTCGTCACTGTTGTCAAGGGACCACAAAAAGGTTACATTGGGATCATCAAAGATACCAACGGAAACCTTGCCCGTGTAGAGCTACACACCGGGAACAAACTCATCACCATTGACAAGTCAAAGCTTTACCGCAAACTGTAAGTAGCTTGTATGAATCTTGGCCTCATGGTTCTCATAACTCCTCACCAGACCCGATGGAACACTTGTCCCTCTGAATAAGCCATGGAATCCGAGCTCTGCGCAAGGCGGCTTCAAGGCCCCAGGAGCACCAGCGCGAACAGCCAACCCACACATGCAAGCGACGGGAGGTCGCACACCCTGGGGAGGAGGTCGTACGCCAAATCCGTATGCGAATGGTGATGGTAGAACTCCTGCTTCTTCCCGAACACCGGGCCATTTCACTACTGACAGTGGCAAAACTCCCGCCTGGAATGCTGCATCGCGCACGCCTAATCCACACCAGGATGGCGGTAGCAAGACACCGGCTTGGAATGCCTCCTCACGGACACCTAATCCATATCAAGACGGAAATAAAACCCCCGCCTGGAATGCTTCATCTCGGACACCCAACCCATATACGAACAGTGATTCCCCGAGTTGGGCCAACGATGGGGGCAGAACGCCACGTCCGGGCTGGGGCGGGGGATGGGGTGGCTCGTCAGATAATAGCGCATGGGGCAACACGTCACCTGCACGGCCTGCCGACACAAGCTACTCCTCATGGGTGAGTGGTACCAAGTGACTGGTGTCTCCAGCAACTCATCTACTTGATCACAGTCTGCACCAACACCGGCAGCCGCACCAACACCGTTTGCCGCTCCGACACCAGCTGCGTCGTATCCAAGTGCACCTACACCCCGCACCATGGGATCGGGAGGTTTCGTGCACTCTGCTCCGACACCGGGAGTCTCTGCTGCAGACGAGGATGATTCGAGTGAGTGAACGCCACATCGATCGAAAGATGACAACTCACGTAGGCTGTCCTCAGCACTCACCTGGCTACTGGATCCGCTCTTCCAAGGCAAGAAGGTACTGATGGAGATCACTGGCACGTTGGGTGGGTGGCACGATGGCGAGCTCAATGGCTGCAAGGGTTTCGTGAACAACGTCTTCCGAACGCCCGGAGACACGCTCATCGATTTCGAGCACATCGACCCAGGTCGAGAGGGTACCAAGGTGGACGTGCCGATCAACTATCTCACTCCCGTTCACCCAGGACAGGAGCGCGACCATGCCGTACCGTTGGAAGGCACCGCCAGGGGTACCGAGGTGATCTTGAGTCAACAGCTGGCCCCGGGTATATGGAGGGTATTGCCCAAGACGCTGGGCTCGGAGGAGATCACTTGCTTGGAGAGCAACATGGTGAAGCTTCACGTCCAGTGAAGGTGTGGAGTTCGTCGTCATTTCGGTTTTTGGTTCGACGTCGCGTTTTGCGTGTACTGTACGACTCGCTGTTGATCGTAATTTATGCATCTTGCGTACTGGCTCATGGGCCGACGGAGTATGTCCCTCGCAGGCACGGTTGCGAGGGACTGGAACGGATGCGTTCCAAGATGTGTGTGCTGGTGCGGCATCGCTCACCCAAGTCCAAGCGGACCGCGAACTACCGATCACACCAGTCGTCGAGCCTTCTTCCATACTTTGCCGGCAGCGCGTTACACGCCGTCTACATGTCATTTTGCAGTGTCTATGCGAGTACATTGATTCTAAACGTCGACGAGCCAGTAAAAAGAAAAGAGAAAAGAGTCCGTCGAAACATCCGTTCCCCCATCACACGCGCCTTGCGTTCTCAACGTCCATAGCCCTGATAATGCTGCGACGCGTAACCTTGTGGGGGAGGCGGCATCGACTGGTACTGCGTTGGCGGTCGCGGGGATGTACTTGGTGGGGGGAGCGGAGACGTGAATTGCATCGGAGGCGGGGGCGCAGGGAATGCCGGGCTGGTGGCGTATCCCAGCGACGTGTACTGACGAGCAGGTTGCGGTTGTGGCGGCGGGGGCAGAGGGAACGAGGACTGCCGTTGAGGCACAGAGGGCGGTGGCAGCGGAACGGACGGTTGGGACGGTAATGACGCCGCGGCGTATTGTGACGAGCCAAATAGTCCGAGGCTAGCGTATGGATCTGGAGGTGGGTTCGACGCTGCGTACGAGTTGCGTGGCAATTGTGGAGGCGGAGGAATGTTGGAGGCAGGACGAGAGGGTTGAGCCAGGGAAACGGGGCTCGCGTATGACGTACGTTGGGGTGGCAATGGTCGACCGGAACCGCCCCGTAAATTCATCGATGCAAACGAAGCTTCGATCGAAGGGGGCGAACGAGGTGGCGGTGGAATAGGAGGCTTGGTGTCGACCGAAGGTGGTGGTGGTTTGGGGGCAGTGAGCCGCTGCTGGACCTCTGCCCGTCCTGCTAGCTTCTCGCGCTCCGAACGTCGCTCCGAGACAAAGGACTTGACGTTGCGTGAAAGCGTCGTACTCAGTTCGGCGAGCTGGTTGTAAAACTGCAGTCCTTTTCTGTGCACCAAGACCCTAAGTGGACGAACTGATCAGACGAGGGACGAACTCACGTCAATCCGTCCCGGACTTCCATGTAGCCATCGCGTGCACGCGAGACCCGCCGGATGACGTCCTTCTTCCGCTTCTCTCGTTCTTCCCACTTTTTTGCGCCCGGTCCACGTCCTGCGGTATCGCGTAGAGTCTTCCACATGGTCTGAATCTCTTGCAGTGCGACCTGTTGGTGGTGCACGGTCGCGGCCAATCGTTGCTGATAGGGCCTAAACTTTTCGAGTTCGGCAGCGAACAACGTGGGTTCGGCGTTGGTATTGCGACGGTTGAGAAGGAGGAGATGCGAGACGTCGTCTGCCTGAATCTAAGCGGACTCAGTGGTGGACGAGGCTGCATGAAGAGTAGAGCGTGCCTTTTCTTTGAGGTCCTTGAGAACTTCGCTTCTTTCGTACGCAATCTTCTTTATCCTTCCTAAACGCTCCTCTATCTCGGCCGTGTACTGTCCGATTTGGGCCCGCTCTTGTTCGTCGCGGGTTTCCGAGCTGATCTCGAGGTCCAACAGGCTCTCTGCGCCACCGCGCTGCACGCTCGCACGAAAGAGCTCCTCGAGGCCAGACGACAACATCAGCGCGATGTCACCCTTTACGGACTCCCAGATCGCATAAACCTGCTGGTCCGATGTCGCGGCTGCCTCGAGGGCGTTCGTGTGAGACTTGAGATCTTGTCTGAGAGACTTGTTGAGGGATGCAGACGGCTCCTGTGTCCACAAATGGTCATACTTGACCCTCATGGACTCGCACTCGCGGGATTCGATCTCTAGGTCGCGCGACGTGGCATCGAGGTCGGATTTGACGGTACCCTTGAGGCGAGAGAGTTCACGGATGAGCGCACCGACGCCTTCCTGGTCTTCCATGAGGCCGATGTCTTCCCTCCAGCGCCGCACCTCGAGGGGGATCTCGTCCTCTGCACCGATGGCACCCTCTGCCATGACCTTGAATCGCCCGATGCCTTCCTGCACGCCCAAGGCCTCCAATGCGCTTCGTACCTCGACCTCTGCGCTCTCTGCGTTCTCGACCTCTTTCCGGACCAGCTTTGCCTTTTCTTCAGAGTAGACGCTCGCGCTCTCGTGCACGCTCAGGGGGACGAGCTTGATGAAGATGTCTGGACCGATGACGCGCTGTACTTCTGGTGCGCCGTAAACTTCTTGGATGGTGATGGGGGTAGCGACGGATGCCTTGTCGATGCTGGAAAGTGCATCGGGAGAAGGAAGGACGGCGTTGTAGATGAGGTCGTTGTCGCGTTGAGCCTCGTTCTTGCGGTCGGTGCAGACCTGCAAGTGAGATTTCGTGCGCTCGAGAATGGAGGGCCCTGCGTCGGCTGGCAGAGTGGGCGACACGTGGGACCAGAGGGCGGAAAAGGACTGGGCGGAGCGATGGCTCTCCTTTGCGAGCGTCTCTGCGAGCGTGAAGCGCACGAGAGCGTCGCCGTGATTGCCTGCTTTGCCGTCGACCTGGGCACGGTAGAATTGGGCGAGCGACCCAAAGAACTTGGACTTGATCTACCGGGGGGTGAGAATTGGGGAACGGGCGCGATCGAGGGCATACCTGGATGAGGGTCACCCAGTTTCGGTCAAAGATGCCCTTGCCCATAAATTCTTTGACTTCCTCGGAGAGGGAGGTGTACATGGACGCGGCCTGGGAGGCGATCTTTGCGACGAGGGCGTTTGCCTTGTTTTCTTCGATGCACTTTTCGAGAAAGACCTCGGTTGCCTGGGCGAGGATGACGGCGACGAGGAACTTGATCACGTCGCGGCTGAGATCGGTCGAGGGAGCGTGGAGAAAGTTTTCGTTGATGTAGGTGAGCATGCCTGCGCAGGTGCGAAAGTAGTGAAAGGCGAGCTTGAGTCCCTCTGGGTCGGACCTGTTCTGGGATGCGGCGATGGCGGAGTGGGTTGCCGCGATCTGGAAGAGGACAGAGGCTTTTTCGTACGCGATCGAGGTCTGCATGGTGACCTTGTTCGTGAAGGCGTCGTGCCACGAAAAGTTGACGCGAATCTCGGAGAAGCGGAGTTCGAGGAGTTCGAGCTGGCCAAAGTACTTGTAGAGGAGATCGCGGCCTGGAAGGGGGTCAGGAGGAGGAGGAGGAGGGGAATGGTACAGACCGGTGGTGTCGCTTCCTGCACCCTTGACGGCATCTTGTCTGCAGCGTTGGAGTGACTGACATTCGAGCGCGTATCCGTCCGGATTCTCGCCGTACGACTTTGCGATGAGATTTCTGATCGGCGTCGTCCAGTCGACCTCGTCCGCGGTCTTCCTCGGGATGCAGATCATCGGACTCTGCGACGACGACATGGTCATCCTCCGCAACTTCCTGTTTGCTCTTGTTTGTTTCCAATGTCTTCCTCCGACGACGCTGTGAACAAAAAAGTGCGCGATCTCTCCGCTGCTGCCCGTCTCCGCTGACGATGCCGTCGACAGTATGACCGCTGTCGTCCGTCTCCTTTTCTTTTCTTTTCCCGTCCACCCGCTCATCCCCACTCCAGTCGCCGACCTCCTCGTCAAAACGTGTGTCCCTCTCCCCGTCCCCGTTCGCGTGCTCACCCCTCTTCAGTGGCGTAGGCTTTGGCGTCGGCGTCGTCGCCTCCGTCATCCTCTTCAAAAGTGCGTCCCACCGCACGTCCCACGCACCCACTCACCCTTCTCCAGGGCGCACCTGGCCCATTGCACTCTCCTCTGGCTTCGGCATGGGCGCTGCTTACGCCGACTGCGACCGCTCCTTCAATCCTGCACGCGTACCCGGCACACGCATCATATCACAGGCGGAGCAGACGCGCTCAGAGGGTGTACATGTTAATTAGACATCATAGACTGCTGCTCGTCCCGGCTTTTTCCGTCCCCTGTCCCGGCGTGTCCGCGTGCTGACCGGCCTCGTGGTGTCGTCGAGGGAGCGTCCTCTGTGGCTTTCCGTGCACGAGTCGTTCGTACAAGACGTCTGTCGCGACGTCGTTAGATGCCGTCTGAATACGTAGTCCCAAACGCACATGCAGTCGCGCCCATGACGGGCACCGCGACGATGATCGTCCGCAGTCTCTGAGCTTGCGGATGCAACTTGGCAGCCATGGCAGCAAGTACTACGATGCGTGGGAAGTCGCTTGCCGGGTCATCGGGTACATACACTACCCTACAAGCTAATCACCCTCGTCCCGAAATCTGCGACCGGGTGCGCAAAGTCGGGTCCAGGACAGCAC